>JZKD02S0516867.1:211687-250146 GCA_000966675.3 Picea glauca
CCTAAATGAGGAAGTAGGAAAAGGATCGACATTAGTTTGTGTTTTGTCCATTGAGATGTCAATTTCTATATGTTGCCTTTCTTCTTCTTGTTCACCAACACCCAAGTCATTCTTGGAGATGTCATTTTGAGGTTGTGTTCCCGATTGATTGAAAAATTTAGTGTCCAGAGTGCTCCTAGTCTCATGGTCTCCATCCTGGGGATTTGGGTTCAAAGCATCGGAAGCTGGAGTAGATGTTTCCCCTGGTTCTTCCTCTTCTATGATTGGTACCGGGGTTATGCGCGAAACCTCTGAACTTTCCTCATTGTCATATATGGGAACTAAGCATGCGAGGACAGTAGGCACACCCGTCCCACTTGATGCTCTTGCTATCCCCCAATGAGTTGTAGTAGTCACCGATGATCCTGCCTATGGTGACATGGGGTTGGGGTTTTGTTGGTTGGCGATTTCCTCTGGTGGAATTGTCAGTGATCCATTTAGCTCTTCCTTAGGGTGGCTTGTATCGGTCGGGTTAATCCTCAAGGGTTCTATCAAAGGGTTGAGTGGGGGATCTTCTCCAAATATTTGTATAGATATTTGGGCTTCTTATAGTAGTAGCACACCCCTCCTTTGTGCCTCTCCTGTTTCTACTGCTCTATTTTCTTCTCTTACCCTCAAGGATTCTTGAGTTGTATGTTCTATCGTTTCAACTTGCTCATCCATAGTCATAGCTTTGAACCTGGTCATATTGGGGTTAGCCTTTCTATGGATCACCTCCTCCCATTCCTAGGAACCCTCTATAAATATTTCATCTTCAAAACTATCATGAGCATACGACCAATAAGAGGATACCTGGGACACGTGTTGGGGAACTAAACCCTTCAGATCATGCTTGTGAAAGAGACCTGTGGGGAATTGATACTCAAGTTGATTTAACCCTTCTTGTTTCACTTGCACAATGTCTTTGACCATATAAAATCCTATAGGAAAGCCATAGGGAATGAAATCTCTCTTCTTATCCTTTACCAGGGAAGCATTATAACCTTGTAAAATAGTGTGGTAACAAATTTCTCCCAATATGAGATGATCTAAGACATTAACAAGGAGTAGGTGGGGTTCTATAGTAACCCCAAACACTTTGATATAGGTGCTTGTCTCTTCGAAGTACTAGTGGCCAACTTTATCTATCATCTTCTTTATTGTCGCCGAAAACCTAGGGAATTCCTTTCTAAAAATAATGAAGTATATCCTAGCTATGAACCCATCACAGATCATGGCATACAATATTTTGTACCTATTTTCCCATAAGATATTGAAATAAACATGTACAAGAAGTTTGGAAATATGTCAGCTTAAATTCATACTTGTGAAAACATTTCTTGTGCAGATTACATCCAGCAAGTAGGATTCCATGTAGAAGACTGGAACTTCTCCTTCTTTCGGTGTTTGGGCATGTAGGAGATTTATGCTCAGCTGCTTGGATATAATGGCTCCCCAATTGAAACTACTCCTGAAAATCACCACGGAATAAGCCAAGGGCATCCAAGCTTATAAAAATTTTGAGCAGTCCTTTTCTCCACACAATCGACAAATTAAAGCCATTAGATACATGTAAGGTTCTCTGAGATTTACCGTGTTATACCAGCTCGTGTTTCTATTTGTGAATTTTTTTTCTTCTTTCCACCATGAGGATAGTAACTTACTGGTGTCATGATACTCATAAAACTTGACCAAGAAATGTGTGTTTAACCTCTCCTCCTATTCCCTAAGTTTATAGTATTTTTTTACCTCAACTGGAAAGAAAACACCAATGCATTCTCCCTCCGCATTGTTTATAGTTCATTTCATTGTGTCTGTGTGGTTGATTATCCATCCTAGAGTCTCGATACAGGGAAGAAATTGGGTCCGACAAGCCACCATGTGTAGGTATGATCTCCTCATGTTCAGGAACACTTGATCATCCAATATTTCAGCGTTTGGGTTGTTGTGGGGTGTGAACTTTGGGTAATCTTCCTGGCTTATTTTGTTATACAAGTCTCCCGAATGCGGGAGCACCATTTTAGATCAAGTTATTTTCTCTGTGTCGCCGAATGTCAGAGGTTGGGAAAAATCCTTTTTGGTGGATGTGTGGATAATTGATTCCATCCTTGAGACAAAATCAAGTTCTCTTGCAGCGCCCGGTGTAGACCCTTCGCCGATATTTGCTTCTTTCTTTTTGGGCATTCTAGGTGAGCGCCTGGTCATTGGCTTTCTTGGAGTCATTTTCCTGCAAAAAAGAAATGAATTTTATAGTGAGCAGTCATCCAACCTCGAAAAGAGTCATTGACGCAATCGCAAATGCAGAAATGTGTTGGCAACCACACATGTTTTTTATATTTAACACGATCGTATGTTGATTGCATTTTTTGTAGCTTCCATCACCTAAATTTTGTAAACATTTTTTAGAATTTTGAAGTGATTGTTGGATTAAAATCTTTCCTTATTAATGTATTATGGTTTCATTTTCATTCGTTTTATTTTAATTCATGACTGCAAGCATGAATTAAACATAAAACTTAGCTGGGTGATATAATTTTTTATGCCTTAGAAATATCTTTTTAATTGAAATTTAACTCTTATTAAATGGTTGTTGGATCCATTTTTGGTGTTAATATGATTATTATTGTTTCAATAGTTTGATAGTTCATTATCAAATTGCTTTGGTACATGAAAAACTTTGGTTAATTATTTGGTATTCTATCATGAGTTTGATGGTCACAACAATGTCCATGCCAATGGGTACAAACCTATTGTACTCGTGTTCTCACCTCACTTGGCTGGCTCCAAGCATTAATGAAGATATTCATTACCTGCATAGGGTTTTGGTACTCTATAGTTTTGGCACTCATCACAAGAGATGGTAAGGATTACAACGAACCCTCTGGTTTTCACTCCCACTATCTGAGTTATGATAACACACAGGTTTTGTTATTTTTATGTTCCCACTCTCCATTCTGACTTGTTTCTCTTGCTCGCGCGATTCAAACCTAAAACTATTTCAAGTAATCATCGTTGCATTCTATTTATAGTGGTCATGGCGTCCGTCATTCGCATAGAGCCGAACGGATGTCAGTCCTTTCTATCCCATGACGATGATATCAATGACTTAAAGAGTCATGGTTGGGATGCATTTCTCGAGAAATTCCAGGGTTATGATCTTCAGGTGGCAAAATAATTCGCCCAAACCTTTGATGGTTTCATAGATAATATAGGAGACATCCAGTTAGAGTTGACCAAGGAATTCGTGAGCAAAGCAATAGGGCTCCCCTCAAAGGGAGAGAAATGGTTCAAGAATGCCCGAATAGAAGAAGTCGCATGGAGTCTCTTCATGACATCTCGTAAAACCACTTGTTGTATCAAAAGTATTCCTATTGCCCTATTAAAACCTAGATGGCATAGTTTGTTGTTGATTCTGAAACAATTCATTACATGTGAGGGTAGATACGAATTGGTTTCTCTCTACCATATCCGTTTGCTCATGAATTTCATAGGTTTCGATTTAGATATGCCATTTTACTTATTGATGAGTCTCTATAAGATGTCGAAACAATACAAGCAACAGAGTGTCGACTCGATCCTGTTCCATCATGGGTTGGTTAAAATCTTGTTGATGCATCATTTTTCAACCATAGGTGACAATTGGGAGGTATTATTAATGAGGAATGGTTTTGTCCAGGCTGATCCTACAACAAACCCTTTTTTGATAGTAACCCTAACTTACACAAGCCAATGGTTAAAGACCACTTAAATAATTCAATTAATGGACCAGAGTTTACTGAAAAAAAACCCTCTACATGAAGGGATGTCGTGTAATCCCCCACCTGCAAGTCTTCCCAAGCAAGAGACTGATGAATTGAAGGTAAATGAACCTCTTGTGCTTGTAAATGATGCTAGTCTGAACGTTATCGTTAAGTCTGATGCCAAGAAGCTTTGTAAAGGAACAAAACAAAACTGCATAGATTTGGGTTTCAAGAACAAGAAAGCAGGTCGCCTAATCTCTAGGAAACTAAGGAATTGAAACAATACTCATCTGAGCTCGATCGATCCGATCAAGATCAATGAGGGTTCAAACCCTGAGATAGAGGATTTTCTAGTTCATGAAGATCCAGAATTTCAGGATTCCAGGAGGGAACTTATTGTTCCTACTGAACCTTATGATTTCGTGACAAATTTTCCACCATGCCTTAAAGGTAAAGAAGGGTTCTTCGTTATTAGGCAAGATCTAAAGAAAAAAAATGGTAAGACTAATGCACCCTTGGTTGATTGTGCCCTTCATCGATCCGCCATCCCCCCTTTACAATGTGATGGTTGTTTCCATTGGGTCGAGCGTTATTACATCGATATTCCTCTCTTACAGTCCCAAATTAAAACTCTTACTACTCAGAATTATTTGTTGAAGCAAGAAAACCTTGATCTCAAAGCACATGCAGAGAGGAAGACTAAACGTATCAAGAGATCCGGAACCATATTCATTAAGAATGTGACCAGTGTCAAGGCAATAATAAACTATGAACTATCCGACCCCTCTTTAGTTAAATTTTAATGATAAAACATTTTTACTTTTCCTTTCATTTTATTTATGTTATCTAATTCGAAATAAGTCGATTTTAAGTTTGATTTCATTTACTAAATTAAGACTAACTACAGAATCTTTGATTATGTAGCCAAGTCTATTTTAAGAAGAATTAGTTATTTAGAAATTGTCTTTCTAATTTATTAAATTGGTTTGCTATTCTCAGGAAATGGGAGATCTTGTTGTTGATTACTTGGAGAAAATATGTTCAATCATACGCCTAAATGATTAGTAGTTTTTCCCTCTTTGTGTTTTATAGAAACTTTGATTTAATTTTTGAATAAACCAACTCTTTTATGAGTGATTTTTAATCCACTATTTTTGTAATAGTACTTGATTTTGGGGGATACAACTCTATCCTGTGAGATATGCGTATTTGGATCTCAAGTTACTTTAAATACTGTTCACTTTGTTAGTGAAATACATCTTTTCTTGAAACAGATTATGGACATGTAATTCTCAGAACTGAATGGACAAGTTGTTCACATTTCGGCTTTAGACCAGCGTGACACTGTTCCATTTATGTTTTGCATCTCATATTATGAAATATATACATGTTACATAGCTTTGGCCTCTATAGCATATAATTTTTCATTTTATTTTGCTCTTTAAAGTTTGTCCATAATTTGTTGTTTCATATATTGTATCTGTGATCATTATTTCACTTTAATATCAGTGTTTTATACTTGATGTTAGATTGATATATCATATGAATGATACACATTAAAAATTATTTTACTGTTAACATTCATCATTACAAGGTCATTAGATCTATATGTTATTCTTTTGTTCTTATATCCTGGCTCCCGAAAACACCTTGAGTTTACTTAGGAGATGTTAGCATAATCCTCCTTCAAATTTCTCTCACAGGCAAGATAAATGGAAGTTTGGATTGTACAGGGATATAGACACGGTATAAGGATAATCTCAGGTTAGTTTTATCTACATTTAATTTATGTTACTAATTCATTTGTTAAATGAAATAAGACAGTTTAGATTGGTTGTGGCTCTTATTTTTCTCTTATTTCAGACTATGTTTTATTAGTATATTTCGAGTTATTAGATTTTAGATTATTAAATCGAAAATATAAAATAAAAATATGTGTTTTCTTTATCTACTTCGTAGTCAATTACAAAAACATTGATTTCGCAAGGCATCCTCCAAAACTTGCAATCTGTAAATATCATGTTTATAATCACATGTTCATATTTATGTTTCTATTTATCATTTTTAAATAACTAGATTCGTATACATAGTATTGTAGTTGTAACTTTAGAATAGCTTATTTCATTTTTTTAGGACCTTAGTTGGCTAGCGGAGCCATTAAACCCATCAAGATAGATCACACCAAACGACTTGGGTTAATTATACAACCCCAGACTGGATCTATCCTTATAGTTGACGGTGTGTCACTTATGCCCGTCAACAAATGGCGCTAGAAGGAGGGCCTGAATTCAATTGATGGCACATGGAGGCCACAAGACTCCTCCCCCACACACTCGCTCCCCTATTGTAATGTGTAGTCACTCAGACAACAGTGTTACACTTTAAACAACAACTACCTCAAATGATAACCCTGATATTCATGTTGAGCCAGTGACACCAGTTCCTCATGGGGTCGACGTCCAAGAAATTGTTCGTCAGTCACTCATAAGAATGCATAGTACCTTAGCCTGTATCAGACAACCTGGTAGGCCACTTAATCAACCCCTAGATTTTTTGGATATCCAAGAACAACTTCAAGGCACTGGTCTACTCCAAAATCCTTTAGGTGATAATACCACCAATATTATCGAAACACCTGCCCTTGGAGCCAGAGGATCTGGTATCCCACCTTCCCCACCCGGTTCATCTCCATCCTCTTCAGGAGGAGAATCTTCAGACGAAGGTAGTTATTCATCATAACCATCTGAGCCTTCTACACCACCAACTCCCATGGAAAATCAAAACAATCCCGCTAGACCTTGGCTCGATCAAGATGTCATGTCTGTACCCAGACCCCAACACCCACTACCGAAATATCCAGAAAAATGGTTACCAAAATTTGATCCAGACTCAAAGCAGTCGGCTGAGGATCATATCAAAATATTTATGTTGGCCATTAGACTCTGGAGTGTTGAACATGAGGATGTAGTATGTCAATTATTCCCTTATACTTTTGAGGGAAATGCCTTCACATGGTATTTCGCTCAACATCCCCAAACCATTGTCTCTTGAGACAAATTTGAAACTTTTTTCTTGGAAAAATTTGGAGATGAAAAATCTTTGGAAGTCTTGATTATGGAACTTTCTAGCTTAAAAATGAATCCTAAGGAAAAAGTGAAATATTTTAACCAAAGATTTCTTACTTTAAAGAATAAAATCCCTGCAGATTCAATGCTCGCTGAAAGTTTAATCGTTGCATATTATGCTAAAGCCTTGCACAATAATATAGCCATATGGGTCAAAAGGTCTAAAAAGAACACATTGCTTGAAGCCTTTGAGAAGGCAATCCAAATTGAAAAGGGTATTTTGAGCCTAAAAGATAATCTTAGTAGTGAATTTGAAACAACTTCATCCTCTAAAAAGAAAATAGAGATCCTTACTAGGCCTCCTCAAACTAAAATCAACCGAAAACTTTAGACTTAGAAATCTTACAAAAAGCTTTCCAAAAACTGTCCAATCGGGTCGTTGACTTGAAGAGATCAGCCAAGGAGGCATCAGCAAGCAAAGGAAGTTTTAAACCTCCTTTTAGAAAACATTTTCCTCCCAACTAGCCAAACCCGACTACTGAAGGTCTAAATTTTGAAAGTTTGCAATATGCTTGGCAAACTATATTAGAAGCACATGATAATTCTGCCTCTGCCCCTCCCGAAAATTCTAAAGACATAGTTGAGGAAGAAGAACCTGAGAAAGAGGAATCGTCTCCCAACGTCTTCGGTCACTTCTCAGACAGTATATTCCAAGAAAATTTTGAAACTGTTCACTCTTACAACACAAGAAGAAAAATACAAAACCAACCCTCTTCTGAAGTCGGTAAAAATGTGTTTCCAAAACAGTCAAAGCAAGCTGAAATTAAACAGATCTTAGCATCTCCAATTTTAGAATACGATTTAATTTAAGATCTAAAAAAACTGAGAGCTAATATTTATGTTTTCGAGCTGCTGAAATTTCCCCTTATTTTGCAGAAAATGCTTCAAAATATCGCTGAAAACAGTAAAAACAACGATCCTAACAGAAAGAAATCAACAGAAATTGGCTCAAATACAGCCAGAAAAATCCCATCTAAAACGACATATGAACTTCTAGATAAAATGGACTTATTAGGAAAAACTGTAGCAAATGTAAATAAAACTATTTTAGGGACGACAACTAAAAATCAATAGAATTATGTTGTTAATGCTCGAAAAACGTCTCTCCTTTTTTGTTAACCTTTGAAATTTTTAATAGGAATGTACATAATTGCATGGTCAAATCTGGTGCATCATCAAACGTGATGCCTCTATTTGTTTGTCAAAAAATTAATCCAGAAGTTAAACCTTCTGATCTCAAAATCATTTAGCTTGATCGAACAAACATTAAGGTAATTGGTGAGCTTAAGAATGCTCTGGTTAGATTATCTTCCAATCCTAAGGTTCATCAGATAATTGACATTATCGTTGTAGATATCCCTGAAGTTTATGGTTTGTTTTTCAGCAGGGACTGATCTGAATAGTTGCATGGTTACTTTGCCATAGATTGGTCTCATTTATGGCTACCTAAAAATGGACAGCGCAACAAAATCAAGATAAATGTTATCTAAAGCATACTGTGACAGATCTAAATGGTACTAATGAACCTTTCGTCACATCTGCAAACTCATTTGAAACACAGGGAATGAATACCTTCTTTGGTAATTTCATGATCGAAATTTCTTCGATTACTGATCCTGGGCCAAGAATGCCAAGTACTACTGATGAAGCCCAAATTTGGTCTTTGTACTTTGATGGATCCAAATCCAAAGAAGGAGTAGGCGCAGGTTGTGTACTCATCGATCCTGAGGGCAATAAGACTATTATTGCCTGTCGTCTAGAGTTTGAGTGCACTAATAACACCGTCGAATACGAAGCACTTCTACAAGGGCTTAAGAAAGCTATGGATATGGACCTGCATAATTTGATGGTATTTTGTGATTTGGAAATCGTGGTTAAGCAGGTAAGAAACGTCATATATTTCTTATCACCACATCTGAAAAGATACCAAACTGAGGTATGGGGTTTGATGCAAAAATTTTCAGCATTTAACATAAATTTCATTCCTAGATTAAGTAATTTGGAAGTTGATATATTGGCCAATGTTGCTTCTAAACTATTACTTGTTGAAGGTCTTTCCCTAATTCTTTTTCAATTGAATTATTGTTTAGTTCGTCGATCCCTAATAACATCACAAATTGGAGAGTATTCGATGATGATCAAAAAATTATCAACTTCCTGCATATGGAAGATACTTTTCAAGGTGTGGTCATTGATGAAGGCACTCACAATGAAAATCTCCAAAATTTCACGGTAATATCAGATCCTAGATCTCCCGAATTGACATCCGATCTGGTAAAATCTATCCCTGGATCTGTTATAAGACTAGAAAATTTTTATGACTTGCATAATAAATTTAGAGGGACAGTTAATTGTAAAACGAACAGTTCGTCTTTGATTTATGAGACGGTTAATTTAGGAACAAAGGAAAATCCTCAAAATATCAATCTGGGAATAGGATGCTCTGAGCAAGAACGATATTCTTTCATAAAATTGTTTAAAGAATTTAAAGACATTTTTGCTTGGACTTATAATGTCTTAAAAACATTCGACCCTAATATCATACAACATATCATCCCCATGAAACCCCATACACAGCCTTTTCAACAGAAATTGAGGAAGATGCACCCTAAATTAGAACCCGCAATTAAAAAAGAACTAAATAAATTACTAATTGCAAAGATAATTTTCCCGGTAAGGCACACACAATGGGTGTCTAATCTAGTCCTTGTAAGGAAGAAAAGTGGTGAAATTCGACTATGTCAATTTTTAGAACCTTAATCAAGCATCTGATAAAGACAACTACCTTGTTCCTCCAATGGAACAAATTCTACAGCAGGTGTCTAGTTCCGAAAGACTATCTTTGCTAGATGGCTTTTCGGGATACAACTAGGTCCTCATGTCTCCCTCAGATCAGCTTAAAACCACCTTTCGCACCCCATGGGGCACTTATGCCTACAGAAAAATGCCTTTTGCACTGATAAACGTCGGTGCCACTTTCCAGAGAGCAATGGATATTGATTTCCATGGCCTCATAAACCAATCGGTCATGGTCTATCTTGATGATGTCACTGTCTTCTCTAAAAACAAGAAAGATCACTTGTCTCACCTCAGGGCTGCCCTGGAACGATGTTGCAAGTTCGGTATATCTCTCAACCCTAAGAAATCGATCTTTGCAGTGGAACAAGGTAAATCGCTTGGGTTTATAGTGTCTAAGGACAAAATGATTATTGACCCTGAAAGAACCCAAGATATTACTAAACTCCCCCCTCCTTCCAAAAAGGCCATGCAATCCTTTTTGGGCAAGATTAATTTTGTCAGAAGATTTGTCCCAAGTTTCTCGGAAATGGTAACACCATTACAGAATTTAATCAAAAAGGATGTTATGTACCATTGGGGACCACAATAAAGTCACGCTTTTGACTCCATTAGAAAATCAATAATAGAGGCTCCTTCCTTGATGACTCCCGATTTTTCTCAGGATTTCACTCTTTACACCTTTGCTTCTTACCGGTCTTATGTTGCGGTGTTAACACAGAAAAACGTTGAAAGCAATGAGATACTCATTTCCTTCATGAGCTCAGATTTCAAAGGAGCATAGCTTAATTTCTCAACAATATATCAACAGGCATATTTTTTTTTTAAAGCAGTGAAACACTTCCGATCATACCTGCTGAAATCCAGAACTAAGGTTATTGTTCCTTACCCAGTTGTAAGAAATTTGTTAGTACAAAAAGAATTGGGTGAGAAAATGGAATATTGGATGACGCCATTATAGGAATATGACCTCGAAATAACCCCTGCATAAATTGTTAGAGGTCAAGGCCTGTGTAAACTAGTGGTTGATTCAGTTAAAGAATAGGAAAGTCAAATCAACACCTTAACTAAAAATCAGCATAACGAAAAACAAATCAGTTGTGCACAAGTTATTGCCAATTTCTGGTATGAGAACATTAAATTTTATTTGACACATGGATCTACTCCCCGTAATCTTGATCCTAGAAACATAAGAGAACTTAGACTAAAATCTGAATCTTTCCAGTTAATCAATGATGTATTATTTCGAAATAACTTTGATGGTGTTCTTATGCGTTGTTTGGAAAAGGAAGGGTCAAAAAGAGTGCTATTTGAACTCCATGCAGGTGAAGTCGGTGGTCACTTAGGTGGAGATAACACTGCTCACAAAGTGCTAAGATATGGATACTATTGGCCCACTTTGTTTAAATATGCCTATGCGTTGTGTTGCAAATGCATAATCTGTCAAAAGGCTGCAGGATGGGTGAAAAAGGATGCATTCCCTTTGCAGCTTGTTACTGTAGATTATCCTTTTCATCAATGGGGCCTTAACATCATAGGACCAATCAATCCTTCTTCGCAGCAACAACACAAGTATATCCTTACAGCAACGAATTATTTTACTAGATGGTTTGAGGTTGTACCTTTGAAAGTGGTGAACACAAATCAGGTAATATCTTTCCTAAACTCTCATATCATCGCTCGATTCAGCGTTCCTGAATGTCTGGTCTTTGATAACGCCTCTTACTTTTTATCCCTTGATATGAACCTTTTTTGTTTGGAAAAAGGGATCAAACTAAAGTATTATGCAAGCTACTATCCTCAAGGAAATGGCCTAGCAGAATCAACGAACAAAAATTTAATCAAGATCATTAAGAGGACAGTTTCAGAAAATCATAAGAACTGGCACAATGCACTGTATAATGCACTTTGGGTTGATAGGGTAACCCCGAAAACCTCTGTTGGTAATTCCCCTTTCTTCCTTGTCTACAGAAGAGAAGCAATTCTCCCTCTACATGTTTTACTTCCCTCATTGCAGTTGTCTCAGAAATTTCAAGAAGAGGAGTGCCCTCCTCTAGAAAATCGAATAAACGCCTTATTAAAATTAGAGGAAGTGAGAACATAAGAAAAACATAAACTGGATCAGCATCAACAAATTGTAAAAAGATGGTTTGATTCAAATTATTGTTCATATAGGAATTTTGATGTTGAAGACTTGGTTCTCAAATGGGACAAATCTCATGAGGGAAAAGGGGAACACACCAAGTTCCAGAATCTTTGGTTGGGACCATATGTAATTTCTGAAAAATTGGATCCCATCTCTTTCCGTCTGCATAATTTGGAGGGACAACCAGACACTTTACCAGTGAATGGTCAGGCTCTCAAAAGGTATTTCACCTGATGATTCCAGATTCACCCCTTTGTACATATTTTGTGTGTTTAATTTTCTTTTATGTTCTTTTAATTTTGATTCTTTTCATTTTTCTTGTTTTTTATTTGTTTCTGAATAATTATGTCTGAGTCACAGTTTCGTTTATGGAAGGGAGATCATAATTTTTATCCAAGAGAAACAGTTGATGACTCCTCAGAGAACCAATTTTGTAAACGCTTAAACTCAGATTAGCAGAAGAAATTTTCTATTCAAAGCGGTGTTCCTGGTTTCTTTTTAAAATTACGAGAAGACACGATTATCATTAATACAACTCTTAACGTTGTCCCTATTTTTAAGGAAAACAAAAAAATTATACATTCCTGTCCTCGAGATGATTTCTTAACAGAAATCTAAATGTTTGGATCACGATGAAGGTCGTCAAATGAGAAAATAAGTTGTAAAAGATCAAGTTTTGTTTTCGAAATCTGATATTTTTCGCATCACCCTGCTCTCTTGAATATCATAAAGTTTCTGTGAAAATGTAAACAAATTCTAGATATTTGAAAGCGCTGCAAGGTGTGGGAAGTGTCTGTAAACCCGTCGAGACACTGAAAAGGTATGTTGGCATTGGTTAAATGCATGCATGATGCCAAGGCAACTTCATCGGGGTACTGAACAGGCCTACTGGCAGTGAAGCAATGTCGGTTTTAATAAAATTATTGGGTATGTCTTTTTCGAATTGATTGAAAATAATGATGTTCTTTATCTTGAATGGATGACTTTTGGACATGACAGAGGTGTTAGAGTGGGTTAAATGGCATCCCTTCCGAGGCTATGGATGCCTGCTGGAAGCACTTTCCCTGTCAACAGTATCATATTTGGTTGCCTAAACATCGTCTCACTCGTAATCTAGATTTGATACCAGATTGCATTTCTAATAGAAACGCATATGATGCTAGACTGCATTATTTTATGAGTTTTGATCAGGATGCTTGACCTGTTGTCAATTGTTTCTTAAAAATTCATTCTTTCTAATTCACCCTAACATGAATTTTCTGGTGATGCAGAGACAATTTCTTAGTCCAATACATCGCCATTGTTGGCAGCCACACATGATTTTTATATTTAACACGATCGAATGTCGATTTCATTTTTCTGTAGTTGCCATCACCTCAATTTTAGTAAACATTTTTTAGAATTTCGAAGTGATTGTTGGATTAAAAGCTTTCCTTATTAATTTCTTATGGTTGCATTTTCGTTTGTTTTATTTTAATTCATGACTGCAAGCATGAATTAAACATAAAACTTAGTTGGGTGTTATAATTTTTTATGCCTTAGAAATATCTTTTTAATTGAAATTTAAATCTTATTAAATGGTTGTTGAATCCATTTTTGGTGTTAATACGATTATTATTGTTTCAATGGTTTGATAGTTCATTATCAAATTGATTTGGTACATGAAAAACTTTGGTTAATTATTTGGTATGCTGTCATGAGTTTGATGGTCGCATCAACATCCATGCCAATGGGTACAAACTTGTTGTACTCGCATTCTCACCTCACCTGGTTGGCTCCAAGCATTAATGAATCTATTCATTACCTGCATAGGGTTTTGGTACTCTATAGTTTTGGCACTCATCACAAGAGATGGTAAGGATTACAATGAACCCTCTGGTTTTCGCTCCCACTATTTGAGTTATGATAACACAGAGGTTCTATTATTTTCATGTTCCCACTCTCCATTCGGACTTGTTTCTCTTGCTCGCAGGATTCGAACCTAAAACTATTCCAAGTAATCATCGTTGCATTCTAATTACAGTGGTCATGGTGCCCGTCATTCGCATAGAGCTGAACGGATGCCAGGTCTTGCTATCCCATGATGATGCTATCGACGACTTAAAGAGTCATGGTTGGGATGCATTTCTCGAGAAATTCCAGGGTTATGATCTTCAAGTGGCAAAATCATTCGCCCAAATCTTTGATGGTTTCAAAGCCAAGATAGGAGACATCCAGTTAGAGTTGATCGAGGAATTCATGAGCAAAGCAATAGGGCTCCCCTCAAAGGGAGAGAAATGGTTCAATAACGCTCGAATAGAAGAAGTCCTATGGAGTCTATTCATGACATCTCGTAAAACCACTTGTTGTATCAAAGGTATTCATATCGCCCTGTTAAAACCTAGATGGAATAGTTGGTTGTTGATTCTGAAACAATTCGTTACATGTGAGGGTAGATACGGATTGGTTTTTCTCTACCATATCCGTTTTCGCATGAATTTCATAGGTTTCGATTTAGATATGCCATTTTACTTATTGACGAGTCTCTATAAGTTGTCAAAACGATACAAGCGACAGAGTGTCAACTCGATCCTGTTCCATCATGGGTTGGTTAAAATCTTGTTGATGCATCATTTTTCAACCATAGGTGACAATTGGGATGTATTCTTAATGAGGAATGGTTTCATCCAGGTTGATCCTACAGTAAACCCTTTTTTGACAATAAACCTTAACTTACACAAGCCAATGGTTAAAGACCAGTTCGGTAATTCAATTAATGGACCAGAGTTTACTGACAAAAACCCTCTAGACGAAGGGACGTCATGTAATCCCCCACTTGCAAGTCTTCTTGAGCAAGAGACTGATGAATTGAAGGTAAATGACCCTCTTGTGCTTGTGAATGATGTTAGTCTGAACGTTATCTTTAAGTCTGATGCCAAGAATCTTTGTAAAGGAACAAAACAACACTGCATAGATTTGGGTTTCAAGAATAAGAAAGCAGGTCACCTAATCTCTAGGAAACTAAGGAACCAAAATGATACTCATCTGAGCTTGATCGATCCGATCGAGATAGATGAGGGTTCGGACCCTGAGATAGAGGATTTTCTAGTTCGTGAAGATCCAGAATTTCAAGATTCCAGGAGGGAACTTATTGTTCCTACTGAACCTTATGATTTCGTGAAAAATTTTCCACCATGCCTTAAAGGTAAATAAGGTTTCTTCGGTATTAGGAAAGATCTGAAGAAAACAGCCAGTAATACTGATGCACCCTTGGTTGACTGTGCCCTTCATCAATCTGCCATCTCCCCTGTACAATGTGATGGTTGTTTCCATTGGGTCGAGCGTTATTACACCGACATTCCTCTCTTACAGTCCCAAATTAAAACTCTTACTGCTTAGAATGAATTTTTGAGGCAAGAAAACCTTGATCTCAAGGCGCATGTAGAGAGGAAGATTAAACGTATCAAGCGATCCAGAAACATAGTCATTAAGAATGCGACCAGTGTCAAGGGAATAATAAAGTCTAAACTATATGATCCCTCTTTAGTTAAATTTTAATGGTAAAACAATTTTATTTTTCCTTTCATTTTATTTATGTTATCTAATTCGAAATAAATCTATTTGAAGTTTGATTTCATTTACTAAATTTAAGACTAGCTACAGAATCTTCGATTCTATAGCCAAGTATCTTTTAAGAAGAATTAGTTATTTAGAAATTGTCTTTCTAATTTATTAAATTGGTTTTCTATTCTCAGGAAATGGGAGATCCTTCTGCTGATTACTTGGAGAAAATATGTTCAATCATATGCCTAAATGATTAGTAGTTTTTCCTTCTTTGTGTTTTATAGAAACTTTGATTTAATTTTTGAATAAACCAACTCTGTTATGAGTGGTTTTTAATCCACTATTTTTGTAATAGTACTTGATTTTGAGGGATACAACTCTATCCTGTGAGATATGAGTATTTGGATCCTAGGTTACTTTAAATACTGTTCACTTTGTTAGTGAAAGACAGCTTTGCTTGAAACAGATTATGGACATGTAATTCTCATAACTGAATGGACAAGTTGTTCACATTCCGGCTTTAGACCAATGTGATACTGTTCCATTTAATTTTTGCATCTCATATTATGAAATATATACATGTTACACAACTTTAGCCTCTATAGCATATAATGTTTCATTTTATTTTTCTCTTTAAAGTTTGTCCATAATTTGTTGTTTCATATATTGTATCTGTGATCATTATTTCACTTTAATATCAGTGATTTATACTTCATGTTAGATTGATATATCATATGAATGCTACACATTAAAATTTCTTTTACTATTAGCATTCATCATTACAAGGTCATTAGATCTATATGTTATTCTTTTGTTCTTATATCTTGGCTCTCGAAAACACCTTGAGTTTACTCAGGAGATGTTAGCATAAGCCTGCTTCAGATTTCTCTCACAGACAAGATAGCTGGAAGTTTGGATTGTATAGGGATATAGACACTGTATAAGGATAATATCAGTTTAGTTTTATCTACATTTAATTTCTGATATTAGTTTATTTGTTAAATGAAATAAGACAATTTAGATTGGTTGTGACTCTTATTTTTCTCTTATTTCACACTATGTTTTATTAGTATTTTTTTGAGTTCTTAAATTTTAGATTATTAAACTGAAAATATAAAATAAAAATGTGTGTTTTCTTTATCTACTTCATAGACAATTAATAAAACATTGATTTCGCAAGGCATCCTCCAAAAATTGCAATCTGTAAATATCATGTTTATAATCACATGTTCATATTTATGTTTTTGTTTAGCATTTTTAAATAACTAGATTCGTATTCATAGTATTGTAGTTGTAACTTTAGAATAGTTTATTTTTATTTTTTAGGACCTTAGTTGGCTAACAGAGCCATTAAACTCGTCAGGATAGATCACACCAAACAACTTGGGTTAATTAGACAACCCCAAACTGGATCTATCCTTCCAGTTGACGGTGTGTCACTTACGCCCGTCAACAAAATGATAAAGACAATGCTTACCTTCTTGCTTGCAAGAAATTAACCTAGTCTTACTAGTAATAAAAGTCAGAGAGATGGTTGTAATCTCCTCGATTCTTTCGCTTGCTCATTCGTCTACTTCAGGGAATAAGCGATTTTCGAATGAAATATCATGTTTGGGTATGACCTTGTAAATTTAAACAGAACATATACTTACCTTGTCGCATCAAGTCTTAAATTCAGGAGTGCAAATATGATATGTGAAATCTATTATAGAATATGGATCATGCTTAGGATTAAATGCAACACAAGTTGATGACGCAGGAGTGGGTTACTCCGTATTTCATTGGTGAATTCAAATTCCAAAGGTTGGCCGACGCGCGGGGTTGTGGTGTTGGTTGTGTGAAAAATCAATTTGTCTACCAAAATGCAAAAATGTGTCTTACCTCAGCTAGGGGTGTACCATCAAATCACCAGTCTTTTTCGTGTTCCCAAGAAACTAGTATGATCAACGTCGAGAATAATAAAACAAGGTCTTTTGAATTAAACAACAACGCGGATCAGCCAGGATTGCCAGTGTAGAATGATGAAGGTTCGATGAAAAAACCCGACATTCGGTGACCTATCAGTCTGCCGATAGTAAATGGGTGAATCAGCATCAACATTTTTCCTTAGACATGTTTTGTTGATACCTTTAGGAAAAAAATTCCACGTCGATAAAAAACATCGTACAACACTGACATGGAAATATTGACCTGGAAGTACATATATGACACGGGGGGAAGCTCAAAGGACGACGTGAGGTTGAGACTGAGTCATACGGGTTATTAACGTAACAAAGACACATGGCTTATTGATTTTTACCTCTTTGTGAGAAACATTTTTCGGCATCGGTGACTTTCTTCAAACACACATCCCTGTCTACAACATTCTATCCTGCTGATGCCAAAGACGTATCGGCGATCAACGATCGACAATTTGTGTCAATCAATGTTTTCATTGTTTCAACCCTCGAAGTTCACCAATGTCGAAATGTATTGGCGATAGGCGATAGACAATTTTTTATGGTTGTCTGCATTTTTTATTTATATTTAGGATTTCGACGATGCCGAAAATGTATTGGCTATCTTAAAGAACTATATTATAGACCAGAAATTGTCGATCAACGACCATTGAAAAATTTTAAACCGTGTACACTTTAGGCCTTTCATGTCATGTGACTAAAAAAGATCAATCCGTCAATAACTTCAAGAAAAAAATAATAATCGATAACAAGACTCAATAACAACATATAAATTCATTTTTCCCACAATATTGGCTCTGATTCAAAAAAAGTGATAAGTGGTACACAAAAGAAAGAAATTTCACAAAATGTTTTAGGGTGTGTTGATTTCTCAACAAGCGACGATTCTCTAGGAGAAAATAGAATATTTGTTACTTCCCTTGTGCTTAACCTGTGTAAATTGGTTGAGAAAACCTCTGGCTTTATTCCATTCCTTTTTAACAAAACCTTTTCTATCAATGTGTACACAAGTTCACAGGTTCACAAATCTGGATCTACCTATGGGGTTTATCTTTACCACCCTCTTTCCTTTTAACCTCAATCCATCACCTTTCTAGACGAGAGTCGGGTAGGGAATCCACTGCCAGTGAGCATCCATAGCCCTGACGGAGTCACCCCGACATTACAGACCTTGCTCCACTGCTAGTGAGCATCCATAGCCCCGAAAGAGTTATTTGCATACCCTCTCGGACTGTGCACTCCTTTTAATATAGAACATTTTTTTCTGGCAGAAATGCCAAGAGTGAGTCTGAGAGGAGGATATCTATTTTTTGACAAGGTGAAAGTGTTAAGGTGGAGCTTGTTCCTGGCTCTTTCCATAGGTACATGTGATTCTTTCTTTCTATCCATATTTCCATTTATCATTACCGAGCCACTAGGTAGATATTTCATTGTGTCCCCAGGTAGTATGCTTACAAAGACAAATATAAGTTTTTGGAAAATTTTACTTTCCCGACATTTCTTATTTTTCATGTGAGTGTAGGTCAGGAGCAGAATCTGTTTTATTGTATTTATTAAAATCAGCCATTGTTTTGCAAAACACAACTTCATAACAAGAAAAAAGAAAGACAATAAAAAGGAGTTCACAGTCAGTCTTCCCTAAACCTACACACTCATCCTGATCAAAATGTATGCTAAAAAGAAAAATAAACTCAAAAAAATTCTTTGTGAATCATTCTTTGTAAAGGCTTGATGGTTTTAGCGAAATCAGGAGTGAATTTTCTTACAAAAATTATTTTTCCAAACAATGATTGCATGGTATTTTTATTGTGAGGCAAAGGGAGTTGAGCTATCGATTTTATCCGTTCAGGGTCGATGTTAATTCCTTCTTGATATATGATATGACCTAATAATTTTCCTTCCTCTGCACCAAAGATGGTTTTCTTAGGGTTAAAATATTTTCCATACTTCCTACACCTTTCAAAGATCTATGTCAAATGTTGAATGTGGTCTTCCTTATTTTTTGAGTATATTGTTACATCATCTAAATAGACTACCATGCACTTGTTAATCAATCCCCAAAAAGCTACGTCCATGGCCCTCTGGAAGGTTTCTCCAACGTTAATCAACCCAAAAGGCATGTATTTATAAGCAAAGGTTCCCCACTTGCTCTAGAAGGTAGTTTTTAATCGATCATCTTCTAAAACCAGGACCTGGTTATACGTCGAGAAATCGTCTAGGAGGGAAAAAATTTCAAAGACAGATACTATCTATAGGAGTTGTTCCATGGGTGGAACTGAATAGTTATCCTTTTCTGATGCTCTGTTAAGGTTTCTAAAATCCACACACAAATGGATCTCCCCAGACTTCTTTCTGACAGGCACCAGATTGGCTACCCATGCAGAGTGTCTTACCTAAATGATAATCTTGGCATCTAAGAAATTCTTCAACTGTTGATACATCAGGGGTTCCAAAGATGGGTGATACTTCCTAATATTTTGTTGAAAGGGTTTTACTACAGACTTTAATGAGATTATGTGTTGGATAATACGAGTATCATACGTTTTCAATTCTTGGTAAGACCAAGCAAAGATATATTGATATCCTTTAAATAGTTTAAGATAAGCCTTCATGTCTTCTTTTATACTTCCTTTCCTATGTTGATATTCTTGGGATTCTTGAGGGTGCGTAGGCTTATAGTCGTATATAGGGCATGAGCTCCCTCTTTTTTCATTCCTCATCCCTCTAAATCTTTCCCTTAGGTCGAAAAGGTTCTCCAGATTGGTCACTCCATTTGGTATTGTGTGAAAATTTGGTTTGTCATCATCGTGATATATTCCCTTCTTTTGCTTGTGGAGATTCGATTATTTGACTAGTTCTTAGAATATTTCATCATCAATGGCCAAATCCTTAAAACTCTCATGGTTAGTCAGGAAATCTACAAATTGTTCATCCCCTTCAAATAATTTCCAGTTATAAATTTTTTTCGGCACCGACGGTTTCTAGAGAAGTTCTACCGCAAACCTTGAGGCTTCATAGTCTTCTAAAGGAGATAATCTTGAGGCTGCGGTGGCTAAAATATCAACAAGAGTATTTTTTGTTCTGGGAACAACGGTAATGTTGAAAGGCTCAAAATTGTTTGTTAGCCTATGTACCTCTTGTTGGTAGTTTCTCAAGTGAGGTTAATTGCAATGAATAGTATTATTTACTTGCCTAATGATAATTTCATAGTCTCCAAAAAATTTCAATTCTTTGACGTTTGAGTATCTGACCTTATTTAGTCCTTGGACTAGAGCTTCATATTCAATAGTATTGTTAGTGCATTCAAATTCCAATCTGCAGGATAAGAAGTTTCATTTCCCCTTTGGGTCAATGAGGATATGTCATGCTCCTCACCCTTCTTGCGATTTAGAACCATTAAAGTACAACGTCCAAATTTGTGGGGGGGAATTACTAACTTCTTCATGTCTAGTTATTTTTTCACTTTTATCTTCCTTGTCTTCTACTCCTGATGGAGAATCCTGACAGAGGATGCTTCCTTATGTGGCTTCTAGTAAGTTTACTTGAAAAATCATTTAATATTTTTGTGTGGGAGGTATGTCAGACATGTGAGGGGTGAAATTACCGAAATCAGAATCACAGGAGTAGTTTCCTAAAATAGGGAACTCTATTAATGAGGGTTCATTTGGGGTGTCTAAATCAGTGACGGTATGTTTGAGATATCTCTCTCTGTCAATCATGATTATGTTTGTATGTCCTTTTAATGGAAACAAAAGGTGAGCCCAGTCGGTACTAAAGTATCTGTTTGATTTCTCAAACCAATCTCGGCTAAGTAGCAGTCCATAGGCATCTGGGATGTCTACTACGAATATGCCAATTACTTGAACGAATTTGTAGTGTGTATCCATTATAATCATGACATATTTAAGTTCCCCAATGACCTTTATATGAGTCCTATCTAGTTGTATAATGTGTTTATGACTTTTGAGTGGGGTTCCATTCAATTTCTTGTAGATTGACAATGGCATGGCATTGGAAGATGCCCCTAAATCGACTAGGCGATTATGTAGATTTATATTAAAAACTTCAAACGTCAAGAGGAAAGGAGGAACAAAAGGCCTCCCCCTTTTGTCTAAAGAGCAAGCATTCACACTTGGCTTACTTGTTAAATTTGTGGGAGATGGGACCTCACTTTGATCAGTGCTTTTTATAGGGGTATCTATTGATTTTAAGGCCTGCAATTGAGAATCTTTTTGTTGAGGGATCCTACACATGTCCATGATAGAAAAATTATCATTAATCTTCTTCAAATCTTCTACCACATTGTAGTCTAGTTTAGGAGCTCCATGTGTGTGTATGTTTGTGGGATTTTTTTGAAAGGAAAATAGGGGTTTGGGGCATTAGGTCGCTAGGATCCCTCTAGATAACTATGTAGTCGTGGGGTTACTTTGGATAGGTTGACTTTTAATTCACGTATGTACATATAGAATTTTGGTGGGAGGTCCCTGCACTTCAGCGGCATCGTTGAAAGGCATCAGGTGATTGGAATCCCATAACAACATGGTTGTCTCTTCTGGTGGCTCTTGACTTTCATGATCAATGCCATTTATTGTCTAGCTACTTGGTTGTTAGTTTAGAGAACATTATTCTAGGAATCAATTTTCCATTAGATTCATAGCATGTACTCTTTGGGAACATTCTCTTCCTGAATGGTTTTCTTGGTGATATGTGTAGAAAGAGTCAGATGTTATGTTCCCTAATTCGACGTTTAGGTTAGGTGGGGGAGGTTCTATAGATTTGAAGGGTGGATTTATTTTTAAAAATGGTTTATAAGGTCTTGGAATTTTTTTCCCTCCCCATCACTCCTTTTCATATCTACGATCTTGTTGGAGAGTTTTTTGACCATCCGTTGCAGGTTTTATAGATCTCCTCCTTGTTTATTAGGGCCTTGTTATGTTTGTTTTTCTGAGGGTCTTGTCAAAAAAATTCCTCTCTTAGGTAGAGGTTGGGTTTCCTTTTTTATCAGTGAGATCTGACCTTCTTTGCATCCTTTCATTTGAAATTCAATTGTTTTAGATTCTTCAAAATTTTTGGCTAGGGTATGTTTGGCAACCCTTTTTACGAACATAGAAATAGAAGCTGGGAGAGAATTAGCGTATACTTCAATTTGAAACTCATGGGTAGGTTTATCTTCGGGTTGAAATTTGTTCAAAATGGTGGTAAACCTTTGGTTTAAATATTTAAACTTTTCTTTTGGACTCATAACGGTGGAGAAAAGTTCATCCATGAAAGCTCCTGTGGTAGTTTCTTCAGCAAATTTATCCAAGAAATCCTTTTGAAACTTTGTCCAGCTAGTTATGGAACCAACTAGCAGGTTGAAATAACAAGTCGAGGTTGAATTCTCAAAGGTATAAGGAAAAATCCTACACACTACATATTTGTGGTGCACGTTCATCAATCTTATAGATAATATGAACTTATTAATATGGTCCTCATGTAATCTGGATGATTCTGGGTCAAATTTAGGAAGTAATTTTTCTAGATTTCTGGGTAGGTTATGCACCCGTCCTGGGATTTCCAGAGAATCTCTGGCCAACCATAGTTGATTGTATTGAGGTTGATTTCCCATTTATCCATTGTTATCTTTATTATCCCCCATGTCTTCTGATTTGGAACCAGAGCGATCTGAGTTAGACCCTTCCTCTTCATATTCAAAATCGTCAGGTTTAGAGTAGTTTCCAGTGGGTGTTTTGAGTATCAGATTAAGGGGTTGTTCAATATCAGTAAGGGAAAAATATATCAGGTATTCTACCGTTTGAACAAATACCTGGTCAGGGGTGTCAACAATTGGTCTTCTTCCTTGATTTCTTCTAGGAAGTAAAGGAGATAAAGGTAAGGCTCTGATTTGTCGAGCGTAAGCTCTTGTGATCCTTCTGAACTTATTTAACTCCTCGTGGGGAAGAGCATAAGGTATTTCAGGGTACATGTGTTCTTCCTCTTTGTGTTGAGGTGATTTACTCATGCCGGGAGTACTCTCTGTATGTGGGTTGTCTCGAGAGTGACTAGCCATGCATGTGGGTTGCTTTGAAACTATAGGCTATGCAGAATATATTATCAAAAATATTATTAGCCATTCATTCGTCAGGCCCTCCTTCTAGCACCAATTTTGTTGAGGGTTCTAAGGTCCCTTTAACTCAATAGCAGGAACCAAACCCTCTTAAGAGGCCCAATTAGACTCATAATCATTTGATGAGTGGTAAGGTTCTCCATATTCGTGATCTAGCTGGAATTATCAATGTGCTTTAATTTTGGTTGACAGATGTGTCTTTTCTGTGAAACCTTTCCTCAGGCTGGGAAGTTCTCTTTTTGTTTATTTTTATAATATTTATAACAAAGAAAGATAAAGATTAATCTAAAGGAAGAGGGAAGTTAAATTGTGTTTTGGGAGAAGTCTAGGTTTTTTAGGATAACCTCTATACCTTAGCATGAAGACGAAGAAGATATGAAATACTCCAAACCAACATTAATACCATTTTGATTAGTGGACATTCAACATTGTTTGAGACAAAAGTTACAGAAAAGAAAACATACACGTGACAAGAATCCAGTACAAGAAAAGTAATTTTCGATGCTCTATTATAATTCACAGGTTAACACAATCGATTTCTATTCATCAACTAGAATAAAAGAACTGTATTATAGCATTATCAGATAACTTTAAATAACGTATACACCAACTCTTACTCAATACAACAATAAATATTGAATCTGAAGATAGAGATAATCCCCCCTCAATCCAATCACATTCACGCCTTAAATGGTAGAAATGTCTTTGGTTCTAAACAAAACTTCTTAATTAAAATAACTTGCACATAAATAGTTCTCTTACAAAATTTCAAAAAAGTATTTCTCTCCATAACCATCGACCCTTTGTCCTAGTTCGATGCCCTTATTTATAACAAAAAAAATAACTCAACTAAAAATAACTACTAAAGTTATGTTAAATTAAGAAAATGCCATGTGGCAGATTTATCTATCTGTTCTCTTTTGCTCATCTAGTGGTTTTACTGAAGTGGATTGTTCTTCTCATAATCTAACCACTTGACGAAGAGATATTCACATGTATTTGCATATGGAAACCCGTGTTGATCCATCAGAGTGGAGAGGACCTATTTTATCTCTATTGCATGCTCCGTGTACTTGATTATCTTGACACTTAAGCGTTGTAATATTGCAAGAGATTTAATCAGGGGTTCCATGAACTTCTTCACTTGACCCAGGATCATGCTTGAAATATGAGAAATATTTTCTTCCCATGCCAGGTCTTTCTCTTGATGTTGTTTAACTATATCATGTAGATCATCGAAATCTTCCGGTGGACCAAACTCTGGTAGGTCAATGCTCTTTATTTCCTGATTAACTTTCTCCCATATTTTCTCACATTCTCCCCATATTTCCTGAATTTTCCGTTGAGGTTCCTGGACCATGCTTACCCAATGTTCAACTTCCTTCTTTATTGGGGAAATGTTGTTATCCATCAGCACTCAGATGCCATGCTCTTTTGTATCTTGACCCTTCTGTACTTCACTGATGTGATATATCCATTCTAAGGCTCAATGTGTCTTTTCATACCATCATTGCATGTCTTTGCAAGTTTCCAGCCCCATGAGGGTATCTTCTTGAAATCAGCTATGTGAGCGGAGAAGAGATCTCTTTCACTAGTAAATTGTGCATACATTTCTTGGAAATCACTCTTTAGGAGTACCACTTCCTGTGTCGAATTCTAGTAATATTTCGCTTGATGTCACAAATGGTCCATTTATTTCTTCATGGAAGCTACCTCCCTTTCATCCCTTCTTTACCTGTCCAATGTAGCATCAGTTATAGCCATACCTGCGTCGATTAGCTCAGTCATCTTAGCATTTTCTGTGTCGAACGATGCCTCCTCTGTGTTATGAGAAGTGTGTTATCAAGCATGAGCCTCATGTTCTTGGTAGTTCCTCTCATTACAGATTTCATTTTCCTTTCATAAGCAATTTCCTGTATATTAGCGATTTCATCCACTGGTTCAGGAATCTGTTAATCTCCCCAAGACAGAGTATTGCCTAGGATTTTGGTCGTATAGAGATGCTCCATGGTAGTTTCTCTTAGTTCCTTGGTAGGGGAAACTTATGTATGTTCTAGTGACTTGGCCTTTTGTTGGTGCTTGTTGGTTGGTGGAGTCTTGATCTTAAAGTAGGCAAAGGATCAACATTAGCTTATGGTTCATCCATCGAGATGTTGATTTCTGGATGTTTCCTTTCTTCTTCTGGTTCACCAGCACCCAAGTCATTCTTGGAGTTGTCATTTTGATGTTTTTTTTCTGGGTTGATTGAGAAATTCAATGTCCATAGTGCTCCTAGTCTCATGGTCGCCATCTTGGGGATTTGGGGTCAAATCGTTAGAAGATGGAGCAGATGTTTCCCCTGATTCTTCCTCTTTTTTGATTAGTATCGGGTTTATGTGAGAAACCTATGAAATTTCCTCATCGTCATATTTGGTAATTAAGTCTATGACGATAGTAGGAACACCCGTCCCACTTGATTCTCTTGCTATCCCCTGCTGATTTGTAGTAGACACCGACGATCTTACATGTGGTGACATGGGGTTGGGGTTTTGTTGGTCGACGGTCTCCTCTGGTGGAATTTTCTGTGAGCCATTTAGCTCTTCCTCAAGGTGGCTTGTATCAACCGGGGTAATCCTCAAGGGATATATCAAAGAATTGAGTGGGGGATATTCTCTAAATATTGTATAGCTCTTTCATCTTCTTCTAGTAGCAACACCCCCTCCTCCGTGCCTCTATTGCTTCTACTACTCTATTTTCTCTCTTACCCTAAGGGATTCTTGAGCTGTCTATTCTATCGTTTCAACCTGATCATCCATAGTCATATCTTTCAACCTAGTCATATTGGGGTTAGCCTTTCTATGGAGCACCTCCTCCCAGTCCTGGGCACCCTCTGTAAATATTTCATCTTCAAAACTATCATGAGCATATGGCCAATAGGAGGATACATGTGATGCGTGATGGGGAACTAAACCCTTCATATCATGCTTGTGAAAGAAGCCTGTGGGGAATCGATAATCAGGCTAATTTAACCCTTCTTGTTTCATATGCGCAATGTCTTTGACCATATAAAATCCTATATGAAATCCATAGGGAAATAAATCTCTCTTCGTATCCTTTACCAGGGAAGCATTATAACCTTGTAAAATAGTGTGGTAACAAATTTCTCCCAATTTGAGACTATCTGGGACATGAACAGGGAGTAGGTGGGGTGCTCTAGTAGCCTCGAACACTCTGATATAGGTGCTTGTCTCTTCGAAGTACCAGTGGCCAACTTTAGATATCATCTTCCTTGTTGCCACAAAAATCCTAGGGCATTCCTTTCTAAAAATAATGAAGTTTATCCTGGCTATGAACCCATCACAGATCATGGCATACGATCTTTTGTACCTATTTTCCCATAAGATACTGAAATAAAAATGTACAGGAAGTTCAGAAATATGCCAGCTTAAATTCATACCTGCGAAAATATTTCTTGCACATATTACATCCAGCAAGTAGGATTCCATGTAGAAGACTGGAACTTCTCCTTCTTTCGGTGTCTGGGCCTGTAGGAGATTTATGCTCAGCTGCTTGGAGATAATGGCTCCCCAATTGAAACTACTCTCGGAAATCACCACGGTATAAGCCAAGGGCATCCAAGCTTCTAAAATTTTGAGAAGTCCTTTTCTCCATACAATCGGAAAATTAAAGCCATTAGATACATGTAGGGTTCTTTGAGATTTATCGTGTTATACCATCTAGTGTTTTTGTTTGTGAATTTTTTGTCTTCTTTCCACCATGTGGCTAGTAACTTTTTCGTGTCATGATACTCATAAAACTTGACCACAAAATATGTGTTTAACCTCTCCTCTGGGTCCCTAAGTTTATAATATTTTTGTACCTCAACTAGAAGGAACACACCAACACATTCTCCCTCCGCATTTTTGATAGTGCATTTCATTGTGTTTGCATGGTTAATTATCCATCCTAGAGTCTCGATACAGGAAAGAACTGGGGTCTGACAAGCCACCCTATGCAGGTATGATATCCTCATGTTCAGGACCACTTGATCATCGAATATTATGATGTCTGGGTTCATGTGGGGTGTGAACGTTGGGTAATCCTCCTGGCTGATTTTGTTATACAAGTTTCCCCCAATACAGGAGCATCATTTTAGATCTAATGCATGTCTTTGTGTCGCCAAACGCTGGAGGTTGGGAAAATTTATTTTCGGTGGATCTGCGGATAATTGATTCTGTCCTTGAGAAAAAATAGAGTTCTCTTGCAACGCCCAGTGTAGACCCTTCACTGACCTCTGCTTCCTTCTTTCTGGGCATTCTAGGTGAGCGCCTAGTCATTGGATTTCTTGGAGGCATTTTCCTGCAAAAAATAAATGAATGTTATAGTGAGCAGCCAGCCAACCTCAACAAGAGTCATTGACACAATCGCAAGTGCATAAATGATAAAGACAATTCTTACCTTCTTGCTTGCAAGAAATTAACCTGGTCTTACTGGTAATCAAAGTCAGAGAGTTGGCTGTAATATCCTTGATGCTTTCTCTTGCTCCTTCGTCTACTTCAGGGAATAATTGATTTACGAATGAAATAGCATATTTGGGTATGACCTTGTAAATTTAAACAAAATGTATACTTACCTTGTCGCATGAAGTCTTAAATTCGGGAGTGCAAATGTGATATGTGCAATCTATTATAGAATTTTCATCATGCTTAGGATTAAATGCAATGTAGGTTGGCGACGTAGGAGTGGGTTACTCTATAGTTCATCAACGAATTCAAATTCCAACATTTGGCCGGCACACGGGGTTGTGGTGTTGGTTGCAAAAAAATTCAATTTGTCTACCAAAATGCAGAAATCTTTCTTACCTCAGCTAGGCATGTCCCATCAAATCACTAGGCTTTTTCGCGTTCACAAGAAACTAGTATGATCGGCGTCAGGAAAAATAAAACAATGTCTTTTGAATGGAACAACATCATGGATCGACCAGTATTTCCGGTTTAGAATGACGAAGGTTGATGAAAAACCTCGGCATTCAATGACCTATCAATCTGTTGATAGTAAATCGGTGAATCGGCGTTGGCAATTTTCCTTAGACATGTTTCATTGATACCTTTAGGAAAAAGTTTTGACACCGATAAAAATCATCGTACAATGATAACATGGAAATGTTGACCTGGAAGTACGGATATGACATGGGGGGGACCTCAAAAGATGACGCGTGGTTGAGACTAAGTCATACGGATTATTAACGTGGAAAAGACACATGGGTTATTGACTTTGACCTCTTCGTGAGAAACATTTTTCGGCATCGGTGACTTTCTTCAAACTCACATCCCTGGCTACAACATCCTATCATGTCGATGTCGAAGATGTATCGACGATCGACAATTTGTGTCAGTCAATGTTTTCATCGTTTCGACCCTCAGAGTTCACCGATGCCGAAATGTATCATCGATCAGCGATTTGTTATGGTTGTCTGCATTTGTGATTTGTATCTAGGATTTTGTCGATGCCGAAAACGTATCAGCTATGTTAAAGAACTGTATTATAGACCAGAAATTGACGATCAACGACCGTTGAAAAATTTTAAGCCATGTACACTTTATTCCTTTCATGTCATGTGACTAAAAAATATCAATCTTTCAATAACTTCAAGCAAAAAAGAATAACCGATAGCAATACTTAATAACAACATATAAATTCATCCATCCCACAATACTGCCTCTTATTCAAAAAAAGTGATAAGCAGTACCCAAAAGAAAGAAATTTATCAAAATATTTTAGGGTGTGTTGAGTGCTCAATAGGGCCATTATATGTATTACATGAGTCCTTATTTTATCATAATAAAATCATTCAAGTACTGGTTTTCCATCCAGGTTTTTTTTTTCCAAGGGTATCTACCCAACAATATTGGTGTTTATGTGTGCATGATTTGGTTTCCAGTTTTTCTTATGTTGCATGTTTAAAGTTGAATATTTCAGCAGTCTATTTTTATTTTGTGAGCTGCTAATCTAATTTGCAGTAAGGAAATCACTAGATAACAAGATACCTGGGTATTGGAGTAAGGGGATTTCAGTAGGTTTGGATGGAGTGTCTTGGGTCATTGGGTGTTCATCAGTGGGGTGGAAGGAGGCTACTCATCGATTGGCCAGTCTACCCCCTAATATTGTTGTTCAATATACTCTTGAGTATGTTATTCAGTATATTATTGGGTTGATTCATATTTCTTCTATGTTTGTTGTTGTTCTATCGATTGTTTATTCAACCAGGGTTGTTGAGTTGGTATGATCTAGTGTCATGTAACAATCAACTATGTCGGATTTTCCTTCTCTATAGGGGTTGGTGTTATGGGTGACAACTCCTTGGTTATATTGATCATGGACTGAGGTGGTCATGGTATTTTTCTTTTTCTTTTTATTTTCTCTGTTCACTTTTTATTTTCCACAGTGGAAGTGGCATCAACTACCTTGGATTATTTTTCTTCTTGTTATTGTTGCATCCCTTCCAATTGTATTTGTGTTTGCTTCTCTATTGTGATGTTGTTACTTAGTTCTTCAATGATTATTTCCTTAGCCTATTCCACAGCTTCATCCTATTGAGGATCGACACTCAAATCCAATACCATTTTTATTTTCTTTTTTCTCTCCCTTGTTGTTTTACCTCAATGATCCATATCTTTTATGAGTACCTATTGTGAAAGTTGATCTAACTTATTCTTGATTTTGGTTTCCTCAAAGTTGATTTATTCAATGCCTTGGATAAGTGATTTCAATTCCTCCTCTTTCCACTGACCAATCGAGTCAGCTGGTGCTTCTATATATGTAATCTACTTATTCCCAATCGACTTCTTCTTAGGGGATTTTGATGCCAATCCTTCATGTACTACAAAAGGAATAGAATATGCCATTGCTTCTTTTTCCTTGTAAATTTCTCCATTTTTCAAGGGCATGATTATGTTGGTAATGGTGGTTGAAGCAAGAGGTGGAACTGTTGTAATGGTATCCAACTATCACACTACTTTAGCAAAAAATTGTTCAACTATCGGCTAGTAATCAAGCTCTTTGGTTTCTACAACTGTGTCATGTGCATACCATAAGTTTATGAATTTTAGTCCCAATTGTATGTGGACTATTGGGGGTAGAGACCTTCTAACATTCAATGAGACTCTCCATTAATGACAAACATTTTTCAATATTTTAATACATTCTTGGAACATATATTGAGGTGTTAATCCTTCAATTGTGAATTTCTAGTAAGATGCAAAGCATTGAAAATTAAATGTTAATAGGGTTGTTGACCTAGTAAAGGAGGTTTCACCTATTTGAAATACCTTAATCATGGTGACCCAAATTAATAGTGATGGATACCTAATAACCTTGCTTGACTCCTAGAATTATTTTCAATTTATCCCTAAAATGTTATTAACATGTTCGGCCTAGTTAAAAACATTTGTGTGCCCGACTATCGAACCTATGGTTTCCAGCATGTTTAGTTTGACATCAAATGTTCGACTTGAAGAATTTAAGCATAAAGAGACTATAATACATGCCTATTTAACATGTTGGTCAATCACCTAGTTGATGACCAAACCATTGGAGTTATTTCCTAGCATGCTCCCTGTGAACTTTTGGATCCAACTTGTCAGATATGTCATGTTGTGGATTAGATCTCCTTTGATAGGTATCAAAGTGATTCATTGAATTAATACAACCATTATTAAAATGGGTCAGTTAATCCATAGATGACCATGGTGATACCAAATAATTATGAACTTTACAACTTCTTCCTTCCATCTGTCGAATCACACGACTTGGGGTGCACTCATATAAAACCCGAAATGGTATTTTTCAAGCATCGGGGTTTCTTTTCTCCATTTCCCACCAACTATACCCCATTTGGTATAGTTCACCCAATGTGTCTCCCAATCAATTTCCCCCATTCATTCTTGTCAGATATTATTCATCCTGACTTCAAGTTCAGAGGCATTCTTCTTGTCGAACCCCTTCTTGGTGCAGGGCCAACCAACTAATGATTTGTTTGAAATTTTCCCCTCATATTTGGCTTCATTTCATTGAGGTGTTCTTTTTCTAAACCTATGACTAATTTCCTTGACATTGAGGGTTTCAAAACTCTATCTTAGGGTTTTCAGACACTTGTAGGTTATCATAATTAGGTGTATTCATTGAAAAACTTTGCAATGTGATATGTGGTGCATCACATGGGTTATTTTTAATGGATTCAGGTTTGGGTTCAAGTTGGTTGTGTGTGTGGGTATTATTTTGAAAATTTTCTTTATTATTGAATTGCATTAAGTGCATCATGTTTGGTTGTTTGTTCCCACCGTCAACTTTTTCTTGATTTGTTCATTGTTCCTTGTCAACTTTCTCCTTGCATCAATTGCTTCCTTATTATTCCTTTTCTTCCTTTGAATTTTCCTGGTATTTGATGTCTATTATCTCCATTCCTCCCTGTAATGTCGTCATGTTTCTAGGTTCATTAATCGATCTAGATGGATTCTTTCCTCAAACTTCACCTATCAATTGAACATATATCGATTAGTTTATTTAATCTTTTCATCCATCATCTTCACTCAATCCCAATCGGCTTCCATAATTTGAAGGAAGTTCTACTTATTACTAGCCCTGGTCAGTTAAGGATTGTCAAATAAATGGCCATCCTAAGATGCTTTTTTACCAATTTCTCCCTAACTGACTAGCTTATTGGATTTTTTGTTGTTGTTGTTGTTTCAAGAGTCTATCCACTAAATTAATTGGTTTTCAAGTAATATGTTGCCTAATATCACACCTAAGGGCTTTCACCATTAGAAATTTTCTCTATTTTTATTTTTTTTATTTTTTTCTAAGGATTTGACAGCCACCAAGTGATTTTCAGACATATCTCCACACATTGGCTTCCCTGAGGGAGTTTTCACCAATGGACTATTCTCTCTCTTTTTTCCTTTTTTTCTTTTTTTTCATGGGTGGCACTTCTTAATCCAAGCACCGTTGACTACCTTATCTAGAATATTTTCTTGAACTATTCTTAATTGTACCTATCTAGTTGGTCTGATATATTCAATTACATAGGGCCCTAACCAAGTCATTTTTATCTTCCTTGGCTTTCCTTTGAGTTTACTGTCATAAAAAATTACCAATTCACCAATTTTAATCTCTATTTTCTTTAGTTGTTGGTTGTGTCATTCTTTTTTCTATTGCTTTTTCAGTTCCTCGTGAGGAAGTGAGGTCACATGTTTTTATTGAATCTTGTTAAGTTAATGTATCCTTTATTCCTTTTCCTTACTGAGCTCATAGTGTAGTACCGAAGCTACATGTTTGGCATTCATCCTAAAGTGTAGTGGAATTACATCCTCTTTACCATAAATGAGTTTGAAATGGGTTGTCCAGTCAACCATTTATAGGTAGTGTGGTATGCCCATAAAATAGTTTGTACTTTACCATCTCAATTGTCTCTATCGACACCACATATTTTTGCAATCTCCTTGTGCAAATTCTTGTTGAAAGATTTGACTGCCCCATTTTATTAGGGGTGATATTGTGATGTTTTTACATGGTCAATTAAGAACTCTTCCATCATAATGCTTATAGTACCATTAAAAAATGTGTTCCTTGATCACTTATCAATGTTAGATGGCACCTAAATTTAGTAATAATGTTTTCATATATAAATTTTTCTTCCACTTCCTTCATGCATGTGTCAACTAGCTCTTTTTTTTCCCATTGGTTAAATATTCAACCATAGTGATAATATATCTAGCTCCTATTCATTTTTCTCTTTTCAAAAATGGTACCACAAAGTCGATAGCCCATATTTAGAAAGGTAGGTTGGGATTGACCAAATTTAGTGGCATCTCATATCTCCATAATGGTTGGCCCATCCTTTGACACTTATCAAATTTATTAACTTTGTCTCAACAACCTTTATGCAGTTTGGGCCAACAAATTCCAACTTGTAAAACATTTCTTGAAATTGTGTCTACATGAAACTTTCCTCCAACTAGACTAGCATGTGATTCTTCAATTATGATATCTCTTTCATGCCCCAAGGAACATTGTTTTAATAGATCATATAGCCCCAAGTTATAAAGATATATGTTCATAAGTTTGAATGGGAAGATTTCATTGCTAGTACATTTTTTTTTTCTCTCTGGGGGATCCTCTAGAGCCTTTCCTTCTTATAAAAATTGTATTATTCCATCTAGTTATTTTGGATTCTACTCGACTCAAAATAGGTGGCTGTCTAGAAGGTCATCGTTGATGCCTTCCACCTATTCTCCATTTTCCATTCTTGACAAATGGTCGGTCTCGAAATTATCTTTTCCAAGTTGAACCACTACTTCAAACTCAAATTATTGAAATAAAAATAACCATCTACAGACTCATCCTTGATGAACTTGTTTTTTTACTTAGTACGTCAATGTTTGATGGTCTGTGTAAAATATGAATGGGTTAGCCAATAGATAGTACCTAAATTTCTATAAAGAAAATTTCATCCCAATGCCTTCTCTTTCTATGGTCGAATAGTTCCTTTCAGATTTATTTAACTTTTGAATGGCATAAGCATTCGGGTGGTCGACCATATCGACACCAGGTTGGGAAAGGACTACACTAATTACTACATTGGACACGTTGAAATGAACATGGAATTTTTTTTTCTTTTAAATAGGAAATATTAAAATAGGGGCTTCCATGTGTTTTATTTTCAAAAGCTTGAAAGATTCATTACATTCTTCACTCCATATGAACTCCACATTGTTTCTCAATAGCTCATTGTAATATACCAGATATAAAAAGTATGCAGAACAGAAATAAAATGCTAGAAATGGCAGAATAACAATAATATAACCAACATAATCTCCACAATAACACAGAAATGATATAAGAACAACAACAGAAATAGCACTTTGATTCAGAAAGCAATGTTCACGGGCCTCTTCGAGGGGGAAACCTCCAGTCGAGCAACGCTCTGTTACAATAATATCCAAGCTAGGGTTTTCATACCCTCGACCCTTATTTATACTAAATATGTCTATCAAGAGAAGCATCTAGAGGAAGATCCTTCTAGAAGCGGAAGTTTCTATTAGGTCTTCTTACATTCGCCTTATTCTATTTTATTGAAAGGCCTTATTAATATTGACCTTTAATACATCCAAATATATTTCTCTACCTATGTGCGGGTTAGGACCCTAACATGTCCGCCCCCTTAAAAACCGTCTTTTCCTCAAGGCTTGAGATGTGGAAACTGTTGAAGAATGATAGTTGGTTCCCAAGTGGCATATGTTGGAGTTGTATCTTTCCACTGGACTAGCACTTCCTTGATGGTTCTCTGACACGGGAGACATTCATGCTGGTCCAAAAATGCTTCTGGCTATAGCCAAATGGATCCTTCTTTAGCTAACTCGGAAAGGTTGGTTTGAATTTGGCACCTAGTTCCAATCACCTTTTTTAAGCATGAAACATGAAAAAAAGGATGTAGCTTCAAATGGCTGGGCAAAGCTAACTGATAGGCGACTTGTACCACACACTTGAGAACTGTATAAGGACCATAAAATTTGGGTGCTAGCTTCTGACAATGCTCGGCCTTGAGGGAAGTTTGCTTGTATGGTTGCAGTCACAGAAACACCTGATCCCCTTCTACAAATTGACGTTCAGAGCGACATTGATCTGCTTGTTTCTTCATATGATTATGTGCCATGACCAAGTTCTCTTTGAGGGTACGTAGAATATCCTCTCGAACTGTAAGTGTTTGGTCAACCACTTGGACCTTCGAGGTACCCAGTAAGTATGAGAGAACTGAAGGTGGCTTCTGCCCATATACCGCTTCAAAAGGAGTCATGCGTGTAGCTATATGGTAGGAAGTGTTGTACCACCATTCAGCTAGGGGTAACCATTGAGCCCACTGATTTTTCTTTTCAGAGGCAAAAAACCTCAGATATGTTTCCAAACATTTGTTGACAACTTTCGTTTGACCATCAGTCTGGGGATGATAAGTTGTGCTGAGATGCAATTGGGTGCCCTGTAGCTTGAATAGTTCTTGCTAAAAATTGCTTGTGAAAGTTGGGTCACAATCAGAAACAATAGAGTGTGGCATGCCATGAAGCTTGAAGACCTGGTCCATAAAAATTTGAGCCACCGTGGATGCAGTAAATGGGTGTTGAAGAGCGCAGAAATGAGCATACTTGGAAAGGCGATCCACAACCACCATTATAACTGATTTATTTCCCGATTTGGGTAATCCGGTAATAAAGTCCATATAGATATCCTTCCAAATAGCAGGTGGAATCGGAAGCAGTTGTAGTGTGCCCGGAGATTTGATTGGTTCTCCCTTGTTGCGTTGACACACATCACATTCAATGACAAAATTACGGATGTCTTGTTTCATACCATCCCAGAAAAAAGAAAGTTTGACCCTGACATAGGTTTTGGTGAACCCGGAGTGCCCCGCTGTGGGTGTAGCATGAAGCTCAGAAAGTATTGTGGATTTAAGTTTTGATTGTTTACTTAAATACAAACGGCCTTTGTATCGAAGCTCATCCTGGAGCCAAGAGTACCCTGGGGGAGCTGGAGCATTGGTCTGCAATTGTTGGATCAGATGCGAACTTTTGGGATCTTGTAGCCATTCCTGGCGAACATCTTGGAGACAATATGGTACAATGAAGGAAAGAGAAAAAAGGGATCCTTCTTCTTCATATTTTCGGGACAGTGCATCCGCCACCACATTGTCTTTTCCTTTCTTGTAAATGATCTCATAATCATATCCAAAGAGCTTAGTCACCCATTTTTGTTGCTCCGGGGAGGAAATGCATTGTTCCCTTAAGTACTTGAGGCTTTGATGGTCTGTCTTAATTTGGAAACGTTTCCCCAAGAGATAAGAGTGCAATAGATCAATGACATGCAGAATAGCCAACATTTCCTTTTCATAGATGGGTTTGCTTAGATTCCTTTCAGATAGTTGCTTGCTGATGAAGGCCAAAGGTCAACCCTCTTGCATAAGGACAACATTGATTCCTTTCCCTGAGGCATCACATTCCAACACAAAGGTCTTTGTGAAATCAGGAAGGGCCATAATCGGAGTGGTGCACATGGCCATCTTCAAGGTTTGAAAAGCTTGAGCAACGGCTGGAGTCCAAGTGAAAGAGTTCTTTTTTAGGAGAGCAGTGAGAGGTGTTGCAATCTTTCCATATTTCTTAACAAACTTGTAATAATACTCTGTTAAGCCCATGAATCCACGCAAGATTTTGAGAGTATTTGGGTGTAGCCAGTCTTGCATAGCTTCAATATTTTTCGGATCCACCCTGATGCCATCCTTCCCAACCAGATGACCCAAGTATTCTACTTCTTAGGCACCAAAAGCACATTTAGACTGTTTTAGGAAAAGTTGGTGCTGAGAGAGTAGATGGAGAACTCGATCCACATGAGTAAGATGGTTTGTCTAGGTTTTTCTATAGATGAGGATATCATCAAAGAAAACTAAGACAAAATGACAGAGAAAGGGACGGAAGACATGATTCATGAGGCTTTTTAAGGTGGAGGGGGCATTACACAAGCCAAAGGGCATGAAAAAAAACTCATAGTGTCCCTCATGAGTTCGAAAGGCCATCTTGGGAATGTCTACCTCTTTCATACATATCTGGTGATAGCCCGAGCGAAGATCAAGTTTAGTAAAGAATTGGCCGCCACTCAATTCATCTAGGAGGTCATCAATGACAGGAATGGGAAATTTGTCTTTAATGGTCAATTTGTTGAGGGAACGGAAGTCAGGACACATTCTCCAAGAACCTTCTTTCTTTAGGACCATGACTACAGGAGAAGAGTAAGGGCTCGTAATAGGATGGATAACGCCTGCATTAAGAAGTTCCTGGACCATTTTCTTAATTTCATTTTTTTGTGAAAAGGGGTGGCGATACGGATGGATATTGGGAGGAAGGCTTCCGGGTACAAGGGGAATGGAATGATCATGAACATCATGGGAAGGAGGGAGTCCTTAGGGAGTGGAAAATATTGTTTGATGTTTAGAAAGGAGGTCTTGGAGGTCTTGCGGCACTGGGGGTGTCTATGTTGCTTGTATGGCATGCAGTTGGGCAATGACACCAAAATGACCTTTTTTGAGCAGTGTTTCCATGCGATGGGAACTAATGACCTCGGGTGAACCAGCAGTGATGCCTTGGAATTTATATTAGTGGCCTTCCTAGTCAAATTGCATGGTTAATTTCTTAAAATCCACGAGAATGGGACCCAAAGTCCTTAGCCAATCTACACCCAACACAATGTCACAACCGCCCATGTCGATAGCAAACATGTGGGATTTTAGGTGGTATTCATTGATTTGGAGACGGACATTTTCACAGTGCCCTCCACATTTCATTGAACCACCATTGGCAATCATGATTTAGAAATTGTTGAAGGCATGGATGTAGCAATGATTTTCTTGAGCAATGCAGCATTGAATAAAATTATGGGTGCTTCCACTATCAACCAGAATGATGAACTTCTAATGCTTGATGTAACTGATTAACTTGAGGGTTTGGGGAGCGGAGAAGCCAGTGAGAGCATTGAGGGAAATGACTGGTTCCACTTCGGGAGGGTCTGAGGGAGGGGTTATGTCAATGATTTCAGGTGACTCAGACACAAGGGGAGTTTCAACATCCTCTTTTGAAATATCCTCAAAGATGGCCATACAAATATTTTGTTCCTTACACTTGTGGCCCGAGAAATATTTGTCATCACAATTATAACAAAGGCCTTTGAGTTGGCGTTTAGCCATTTCATCTCTAGTCAATTTTTGGATCTTTAATGGGGCGGAGGGAGTAGTGGGATTTACGGGTTTAGGGAAAGCGATAAAGGAGGGTTTCCATTTTTGAGAGGATACAACCTGATGTGCTTCTTTATCTCTTTTATTATCCTCCACCCAACTCGAGGGTCGATCCATGAGGACATGGGCCCGAATCTCCTCCTTGAGGCCACTGATAAAACACTCTTGAAAGAAAGCATCAGTCATGCCCTCTGTTCGAAAAGCTAGCCACTCAAAGGAAG
>JZKD02S0516912.1:0-10102 GCA_000966675.3 Picea glauca
CGTTGACTTAGGCTTAAGTGACTTTTCCTAAGTATTTTGGCTTAATTCATCGTTTAGCCTTAATTCCTCCTTATTTCTCCATCTGGTTCCCTGTTTGTGCATGACTATAGTCTACAGGAACATATAGACTACTAAGTCACTCCCTGCTGGCCTAATCTTGGGGACGGGACATCACACAGGAGGCTCCTAAAGATGCCGAACATAAATATTCAAGATGAAGAAAAAGATGGATACTCAGATACAATGGATGAGATGTAGGTAACTACAGGTTGCTCCAATATCGTTCTTATAGATGCAGAGGGAGCAGGTTGATCCAGTATGAAGACAGAAAGAAAGAAATATTCGAACTCAAGAAGGCACCCAGGATATTATAGTAGAAAACTTCAAGGATGATGATTAGAAGCTATTAGCTTGGTGCAAGAGGGAGCCATGTCTCCGAGTTTGAAATGAAGGGTCGCGATTTGATGTAGTTAGAAAAGCAGATGGATGGTGCCCAGATATTTTGATCAAGATGAAAGCTATCCAGTAGATGGATGGTGCCCAACAGATGGGTAGCATGGTATTATATCATGAAAAGATTTTGGACCACGAGGTTTTTTCAGATCCCATAGGTAGATCTTCATAGAGAAGGAAAAAAGAAGAGTCCTTCGTAGAGAAGGAAGAGACCTTCGTAGAGAAGGGGAATGAGAAATTTGCCAAGGTTGGCCTCTGTCCAAGTGTTGAGTTTTGGATACTCTAGGGACATGCTAGAATACCCTCNGTTCATAGCATGTTCCTTCGAAGGTGAAGAAGGTGAAGGTGAGGAATAATTTAATTAGGTTGTTTCATGGTCGACAAGTTTGGAAATAAGATCGAGGGCTTTAGGAACAAGTATTTTGGTAAAGAAAGAGACAACATCAAAACTAAGCATGATGTCTTGTTTGTCAAGGTGAAGATTATGGGTCTTTTGAATGAAGTCTGAAGAATCTTTGATAAATGAGGGAGTTTTACCAATGAATGTTTAAAGTTTATCAGCCAGAAAGCAAGCTAGGGCATAAACGAGGGATCCTATAACACTTTCTATAGGTCTAAGGGGGATGTCTTTTTTATGAATTTAAGGTTTTCCATATATCTTAAGAGTTTGAGGGTTATGGGAAATAAGCCATCTCTGAATGGAGGGAGTCCAAGGATAAAGTTTTAATGGATTTGGTGACTAGGTTAGTGATGTCATTGATTGGATTCTTGGAAAGAGGTTTATATGACGAAGATGAGAGAAGGTTGATAAGTTTAGATTCATAGTCAGAGGTATTAGAATAATAACATCAAGGTTTTCATTAAGATGTTGAATTCATTGAAATTCTTCTCTAGAAATGTTCGGTTTAGGTAGCTTAGCTTGACGAAAAACTCTACCACACTCTTGCTAAATCTCTTCAACATCGTGTGTGGGAAGATGATGTGTGATGTATTTGATAGAGCAAAGAATGTCTTCAATAGGAATACGATGGGGGACAATGGCATAATTAAATCCTTTTTCAAGAAGAATGCTAGGTGAGTCAAGATTTAAAGAAGACAAATTTATTACAGTTAAGGGAGGGGAATTGGAATTGGAAGAGGGTGAGGATGTGGGGGGTTTAATAGAGGGAAGGGGAGAATGCATATAATGAGATTCTTAGTAAAAGAATTAATAGGATTAATATGATTATTAAGAGAATAATTGGATGAAATTAATGAATTAGGGTTGGATGAAATTAATGAATTGATCGAATAACTTAATGAAAAATTAAGGTGGAAGAGACCAAATTTCAACATTCCAAATCATCTTAAAATTAAGCAAAACTCAAAAACAAAATTCTAAATTAGTATCATAATAAATGGAAATTCTTATAAAAAATTATATAATCAAAATTCATATTAATTAAATGAAAATTCTTTTTAGATTGAGAAAAACAAATCTTATTAAATTAAAAAAAAATCATATCTATTAAATTAATTTTTTTTTTTAAATTAAAAAAAAATCATATAAAAAAATTAATTTGATTTCCTTATTAACTCACTCAAATTTTATTACATTAATCTATTTTTTATATACACTTGAATTTTACCTTCCATCCACGTTTTTTTTTTTTTTTCATTGGAACCGTTAGACAACGCCTTCAATATCTATTATCAAAATTTTATTATCTTCATCCACTTTTAATAAAATATACATTACTTTGAACGATATCATACTATATTTGGAAGATGGTCTGGTCCGAGAGGATACAGTCGTTGCAAATCCGTTTCGATCAGTTTTAAAGAGAGTATCCATAAAACACTGATGCCCATTTGCCAAATACGATCTCGCAGTACACGGGCGGCATGGCTTTGTACATGAACTCAGGGGTCTACATATATATATTAATACCGGCACAGATATTATCAATTCATTCCAGCTTCTGAGCAGAGGAAGATTTTGAGGTAAGAGATAAATATTTATTATTTGAGCTTGTTTTTAAACAGTAGAACCCACAATAGAACAACAACACTATCACTGAGGACATTTTGTGCCCAAGAGACTGAAACGACGACCTTGTTTGTATCTCACACGTTCTTAGCTTGTAATGCCAATTGTATTATATTTGAAACCTTAAACCCTAAGGCCTCAGCTCTATGTATCAGCATTTTTAAATAATTGAAACCGTAAGCGGTGCCAAGCAGAGCCTGTAATCAAAACGTTTGGACCTTTCAGTGTACTCAATCCCGGTCATCTTTGTGGGGCAAGCGAAGAATATTCGCAGGGTCCAAGAATTCCGAAGCGCTTCAAGGATTTATATCCTTTTATTTTTTTCTCAAAGACCTAAAGTAACTTTTATTTGAAGCGGGTTGTGGTTAAGTCACAAGTGGTAATAACAAGTGAGCTTTCTTCACAGAGACCTGGGTTCAGTCCCCCCGAAGAACATGTTGTCGCAAGTGTTGATGTAGCTAATTTGCGGTGAGGTCAGCTGCAATCCCTGTTTGAAATGTTTGAAATGTTTGAATTTGACACAGTAGATACTTTTTTCTCTGTTTGAATTTGACACAATAGATACCCCTTAGTTGTGGCTTCCTGGACAGAGGCCATTGAATTGAAAAGTCTATATCATAAAGGTGTCCAACCCTCACTTCTCAAAGGAAGGGGTTCATTCCACCCCTACCCCCGCCTTCCGAGAGGAAAGGAAATGTTATCAGCTTGGTATCATATATTACAATATCCGAGCAGAATCTCAGAGAAGGGGGGCAGAAGGATCCAGGACACTGAACTCAAAGTCTTGGAGAATATTTATTATTTTGCAATCTTCATTGCTATTTGGGTAACTATGGCCACAACCAATGCCCTGATTTTAAACACTTGTGCCTTTTTTAGTCTCGCAAATGCCTATCCTCGACGATCTGCTAGGGAAAATGGTAAAAGTGCACACTTGGTATGCAGTAACAAGCTCAACTTTGTGCCTCCCTTTCCAGTAACCCATACCATTTGTACATCTACATTGCTTTCATTTACAATGCAGGAAAGGTTAAATAAGGGATGTGAATTAACAGACATTCTATTCAGACATGGTAAGACTAGAATTAAAAACTCACCTGAGAGAAGATGGAGGGTTGTCCCAGAAGCTTCAATCCTGGAGAATTTGAAATTGGGCGATTTAGTTGATCAAATCTGCACAAGCCTACAGAAAGAGCACTGGGAAGAGACAATGGAACTGGAGACCTTGAGATCAATGAAGAAAGATGCAAGGGCTGATATTGTGGTGAAGGTATTGAGGCTCCAAACCAGTGCCAAGAAAGCACTTGAATTCTTTCAGTGGGCAGAAAGGCTGGAAGGGTATGAGCATCACTCTGATGCTTACTACATTGTCATTGAGATTCTTGGCACATCAAACATGTTTGAGATGGCTCAGGCCATTATACAAAAAATGAAAAACAAAGGGTTTGAGGTAAGTTTGAGCATTTTCAATAGCTTGATCAGGTCATATGGTCAAGATGGAAAAATCAAAGAAGCATTGGATGTCTTTAATTTCATTAAAACTGAAGGCTATATGCCTAATACTTTATCCTACAACAATATTCTGATAGCACTTGTTAGGGGGAAAAAATTTGAAATGGCTGAGAACATCTACGTAGAGATGTTGGGCTATGGAGTGACCATGAATAAACGAACTTTCACTACAATGATTCATTGCCTGTGTATGAGAAACAAGGTAGAAAAAGCAAAAGACATGCTAGAGAATATGTTGGAGAAAGGTTGTTCTCCAAATGTAGTAGCATACACATCTCTGATCTCTGGATTTTGTAAAAGAGGAATGCTGCTGCAGGCCTTTGAAATTTTGGAAAAAATGCAGAAGAATGGATGTACTCCGACTGTTATGACTTATAATTCTATTATTCACGGGCTTTGCTTGGTAGGCAGAGTAGAGAAAGCTTTGGGATGGGTGGAGAAGATGCAAAATTTATCTTGTACCCCTGATATTTACACTTTCACTGTCTTAATGGATGGTCTATGTAAGGTGGGCAGAACAGATGAAGCAAAAGAATTGCTAGGTCAAGCTCTTGGAAGAGGTCTGAGACCTTCTATTGTTACCTACAATGCTCTTTTTTATGGGTATTGTAAGGAAGGGAGGCCAGATGAAGCTCTGGCTTTGCTGGATGAAATGTCTGAGAATGACTGTGTGCCTGACATTGTCACTTATACCACTTTGGTTCATGGGCTTGTGAAAACTGGACAAATTTCAGAAGCTTTGAGGTTGCAGTATGAGATTGCAGAAAAGGGCTACACACTTGACTTCCCAATTCTAAGCTCCCTGTTTCAAGGACTTTGCAGAGAGGGGAACTCCAAGGATGTAATGAGGTTATTTAGAAAAATGCAGCATATTGGTCACGTTCATGGTCCTCATACATACCATATGGCTATTCATGCACATTCGTTGTCAGGAGAGATGGAAGAGGCATTGACCCTCTTTCATGAGATGATGAGAAACAACTACTCGCCAAGTCATAGGACTTGCAATACAATCATTAAGGGTTTTTGCATAAACGGGAGATTGGATAATGCCATTAATATGTTGGATTTCATGATAGAAAATGATATGGATCCAAATGCGATCTCATACAATATCTTGCTTAAGGAACTCTGCAAAGAAGATAGAATGGAGGATGCCAGAAAACTCTATACAGCAGCCACAAAGAGAGGTGTGTTTCCTAATTACAAGCACTCCTCTACAGAATGCAGATGAAATATCACAGGAACAAATTGAGCATGGGATGGGAATGACGGTCAGAGGTTTTGACTGATATTAAGTGCCGGGTTCTCAGTCCTGTCTGTTATTGTCTTCTTAGTCTAAATCCACAGCCATTTACTGGAAGAATTCTAAATTTGAACTGATTTGTGGCAGTAGAGAAAATTTACATTGTCGCATCATAGTAAGTTCACTGCAGAATTCCATTTGTAAAAATTCACACCAATGTAATAAATTGAGTAAAAGGAAACTCCAGTTTATGTTTAGTAGCTTTTGCATATGTAATCAAAATGCGGTTGCATACAGTATGCTGCACAGTGTCAGCAACCTGTAAAACAAAAATGAAATTGCTTATAAAGATGGAAGTCTGTATGCTGTATGCTGCACTGTTGGGAGGTAGAACTCTTGAAATCTGATTATATTCTCCTTGAATTTGTGTCTCATAATTTGATATTTCCAACACCCCCCTTCAAGTCAAAGCCTCCATGTTAAAAACTTGGACAGGCTAGGAATCATTACCCCCTGTATGGTTGGCTTGCTCTATCACAGAGCTACATTCCCTTTTCATGACGCGCTTCATGTTCCAGCGTGTGGGTTGTTATTTCCAAAAGGGAGCACTGAATTCTCAATATCAAGATCTAGCTTGTGGGTGGAAATCCGAAGATAAAATTTTTATAGGTCTTTAGATTCTAAATTCACTCCTAAATTTTGAATTTTTTTTATTGACATTGGGAAAATCTGCTTTCCATTAGCAATATTCTTTAGAATTGCAGAAAAAGATAATGAGTGAGCTACGTTGACACCGATGTTTTATTTTTTGTGTGTTAAATATTCAATTTGGACAATTTTTTTGGGACATTCTGCACCAATTGTAGTAGACGTGACAAGTTTTTGCTATTTTTTTTTTTATTAGTTTTTTAATTACACTGATTAGAAAGTAATGTATCATATCAGCATTTCTTTGTCACCACAAATGTTCTCTCTCATGTTCACTTAAACAAGAAAACTAAAAATGCATATTTGAAGACGACAATGTGAGGTTCATAAATTTTTTGTTGGCAAATTCTTTGGGTTGTGTATTTCTTAAGAGAGAATATTCTTTTCAAAAATTTATTGAAAAAACAATAGAAGAATAAATAAAAATCATTATAATAGGAAATCACAATAACAATGTGAAAAAATTGCATAGATCAATGCATAAATATTTTTGAAAAAATCATTATAATAGGAAATCACAATAAGAAGGTGAAAAATTTGCGTAGATCCTGGACTCTGTTGAATCTAGCAGTAGCAGGTTTGACACTTGATCTATAGGAATTGCAAAGGTTCACCCTTCTAGAAGTTGAAATTGCATAGAAAAATTAGAAAGCCAGTAATTTGCGTTGACCAGGTGTTCTCGATTGAGAAAATTTTTTTGGTCAAGAGATTCTGAAATCCTTATCTGATAATTATATTCTTCAGTGAGAGTTTGGTAAAACTCTATTTTGAGTTGAGGGATTACCAAAAGATTCATCAAGTTTTTAGTTTAACTCGATCAAAAATGTGAGGACATCGACATCACCCCTGCACAAATTTATAAATTGATATCTTGGCCAATGCACTGATTTATACTCTTGTGGAGAGGACTTAGTTTCAAAACATATGAATTTGGCTCACATGAAAAAAGCAAAGAAAAAGAGAAAACACAAGAAAAATGTCATATAAATTTCAAAAAGAAGCAAAAATGGTTGACTTGAAAGCAAAAAAAAAGAAGGAAAACCCATCAGTGTGTGCTCCACCAATGAGTTGCGAGGTGATCTAATTTGTATTAAAGTTGAGCCTTGGGTTCAAAGCCCCTTCACTGGGTGTAGATGAGGCTAAGTGAAAGTCTTGGTTGATTTTGATGATTTAAAAACACCCCTCATTCCATGACCGTTTACTAGAAGGATCATTGTAAGCAACATTTCCGATTACGAAAAAGGGGATGGTGGGTGCATAGAGCAAAAAGGGTGAGCACACTAGAGAATAAAATTGGATTAGGGGCTTCGTGCATAAGGAAAGTTTGGAATTCTAAAGGACATAATACCTTTAAGCTTCTTGATTAAACATAGAAAATAAGGCCTACCATAAAAGAAAATATGATTGCATTTGACAAGATGAATGATTGAACGAACACAAAATTGAGATTATGTGTGAGATAAATGAGTGGAGCAAAGTGGCTTAAGAAAAGGGAAGGAACCTAACAATGATGAGCAATGGGGCTAAAGAGAAGGGAAGGAACATGCTGATGTTGAGCAAAGGGGTTTGAAAGAAGGGGAGGAACATGATAATGAAGAGCAAAAAAACTTGATTGATGTAGAGAAATATGATGTCTACATTAATGAACAAGTGACAGGATATTCAAATCATATTGGAGTCATCTTAGCATTCTAGTGTTCATATTGAGACCACTGGAGAGTCTTCATGGCATCATATTGATTAGTGTTTCACAACAAGCAATTAAAAAGACTATTGGTATTTTTGTATAATCTTATACTAAATTTGAGTTCTCAATAGATCATGTATGTATATTTGTTTGAATTTTGTAGGGTTAACATCTAACCAACAACATGCACATATTTCACCAAGGGTTTCACAATTAATTAATAGATGCAATGGTATTAAGGTTGATGAGATTTTTGATAACATGGATGCTATGAAAATTCAAGAAATGGGATGTGATTCTTCATTGTAGAACACGATATTATGCAACATAATCAAATCTTATTTTGGAGATAAACTAGTGAATATTATATGGCTTGGTAAAGCATAAGAATTAGGAGTAATGACTAGATTATGAGGTGTTAATTTTGCCCGAGAAAAAGATAAATTCAAATTTATTAGCAAACATAGTCAAAACATTATGTCGATTTGGAAAGGTTCATACTCTTGTTGTCAGGGCTGCTTGTAGAGCAATGACATCGATTGTTGCGCAACTTTGAAAATTGTTTAATGACAATAATGGCAAAAGTATTGGGAATCTTGAGGAAAGCTTTAATAAAATATAAAAAATTCAGGGTTTAGTTAGATGAGAATAATGAACTTGCTTGTTGGGATATTATTTATATAAACCCTATAATGATAGACTTATAGATTGTTAGGGTTAAGGAGAAAGAGTTTTGGATGAGGAATTCTGGTGTTTTTCCAAAAGGAGGTCATGCGATGTTGAGTATCAAGAGGTGTGTTTGAACAACATGCCAAACATATATTGGATTGGAGATTACTCAATTAGAATTGTTCTAAAATTTATAGGATATCAATGATGATATCATAATTGTGATCAACATGTTTGAAAATTGAAGCCCAATATGTCAAGCACATTGATTTTAGTGACACATGTTGCCATTACCATGTGGAATTTTAGTTGTATTATGAGACATTCCTAGAATTTAACAAATGACATTTATGTGACCCTTCTCTAGTGATTGTTTGTGACTTTATATCAAAGTTAAATTGTGAGAGGGAAGTTGATAAGTTATTTTCTCAGAAGAAATGAGTTGGTGGAAAAATGCAAACGATTGGCTAATTTGGTAGTTTTTAATACTAAGTATCATTTTGATCTTAATGACCCTAGATTGTTAGAGTTCAATGTGAAGTGGAAGGGATATGGATATGTTACTATGAATCCCATATTTTCTTTAGGTGCAACCTTTAAGATGATTGATTTGCTTGAGGGCAATATTTTGGTGATAGAGTTCATGAAGAAGTTTAAGGATCAAATCTATAAATATATCAAGAATTCTAATAAAGAAAGGTAGCAAGAGTCGCAGTTCCAAAAAAAATCACGAGGTATTTCCATAAGACACATAATTATTGGTTTGCCGAGAATTAAATATATGCTACATATAGGGAGATACAAAGCGAGTATTATTATTCAGGCAAAGTTTTTATATTTGTTCATGTTTTGTATATATATTTGTTGGATATGTGTCATATTCTTTGTAGGTAGGTTGTCCATCTAGGCATGATGAGGTAGAGAGTGATAGCCCCCATGTTGAAATATTATAACTTCAAAGAATATTCTAATTATATTTGAGTTATTATCTTATAGATCAAATCCCGTTTTGTGGATTGATCATGTCGGGACTTGTATAAGACCAAATCCCCTTTTGTGAATTGGTCAAACCATATTTATATAGTGGCATTTATAAAGTCGACCCCTAGGGTTTATAAAGTGGTTTTAACCACTCTTGGAAGAAGTCGGCCCTACTAAGTGAAGAGACATAACCCTAGCACCTCAACGAGTATTTATAAGTGAGGATGATGCCTCACTTGTTCATTCACTCACTCACTCATCTAGTGCACATCTTTTGAAAGTAGTTGCAGTTGCAGGAGGAAGGAGAAGAGAGGCGCATCCTCAGTCCTAGTTTATTCTTGGAGTTTTGGTCTTAGTCTTGGCATTGTATTGGAAATCTATTATTGAGGAAGTTTTTGCTGGGTTTTCTCCCCCATGAGGGTTTCCCAAGATAAATTTTGTGTACCTTGTGATTGTGTTTCTTTCAGTGATCCTCTTTATGTTGTTGTTTTGGAAATACATTAAGAAAATTGAAAATAACCTAATAACAACATTAATATTAACATTGTATAAGAGCTTGACTGAATAGAGCACCTTTCACTGGGTATCTAAAAATGTCACTGTTGCCGTACAAGGAAATTAGGGCTTTTTACTGAAGATGATTTTTTGACCAAAAACTATCTAGGGAAGTGCACCCTACCCTAGCGCATCTTTTGGCAGCTCGAGTGCACCTTTTCAGTGGCAAGATTCTCTGGAAAGTCAAACCTTATGACTGGTACCAGAAAACCAGAAAATCAGGAAACCAGAATCAGTGCCAGAGGTACCAATCCAAAAGTGC
>JZKD02S0516923.1:0-16771 GCA_000966675.3 Picea glauca
AGAATGCATGCATAATAGTTTGTTCTAAACTAGAAATTCATTCTCTTTCCCTTGCCAAGGGTTATATGTTGACTTTATTTTGTTTTTATGTTTTGTGTTGTATTTTAAAGATTTTATTCGTGTTGAGGAGTGTTTGGATGCTCATCGATATATAGGGAGCTTCAGTGTGCTCTTTGACATGTGGGGCCTAAAACACATGAAAACCTTGTAGATTTTGCCACCAACACCCTTTAACTCAACCCAGGTTCCAAACCCCACCCTCTTTAACAACATAACCACCCACCTCTTCAATTCACTTCGGTATTTCCTTTCCCTACTGCGAGGGTATGCTAATTATTTTTAAAAGGAGAAGTTTTACCCTAAATTTTATATACGCATTTTCAAAATTAAAAATATTTTTAAAGTATATTTCAAAATCAATATATATGTAGAAATATATATTACAATCATAGTACAATAATGGATATCAATTATCGTATATTATTATTATATATATAAACTTTACATTTCAATCAAGGAAATATACATATATATTATGTCTCATCCTTTTCAAAACTCGCCACTATCTTTTCATGAGTTCAACGCCATACATGTGGTCTTCATAAACTCTTAGCACTATATATCAAACATAACTTAAATGCATTAATGTCGTTTTAAAAAAGAAATTCCATGCTTTTCGACTCCCGATCGTCAATGAGTTCTTGAACAGAGAAGGACCCTTCACGACATTCTAAAGCTTCCTTTGAAAGTTGATCCACATTTTGGTTGACCTCTCAATAAATGCGAGTGAATGAAATCAATTCGAAGTTCTAAACCAGATGTCTAGTCTGAAATAGTAGTGATTGGAGACGAATTATTTCCACTAATGATTTTCGGTTGGCCCGGTTGATAACTACCTCAAAGTCACCTATCACCTGAAGTCGAGCCCATGGGAATTAGAAAAGTATAGAAGAGCACACATGGCCCAAAACTCTAGTTGAGAACTCTGCCTTTGTATTGGAACCCATACTTGGAGCATAACGGATATTAAAAGAGTGAACCAAGGATAGATGTAAGACAATCCCAACCCCACATCTCAGAGGGTGGCCTTGGTTGGTGCCGTCAAAAACTCCCCACAAGATTTCATAATCCAACGTTGGGATAATTGAAACCCTTAATTTTCTATGTTTAGGTTCACATTTATATTCCAAAATCGGTTTTTCAATCAGTGCAATCACTTCCACTAGGATTTGATTCTCTTAGAAAATACTCATGTTTCGAGCCCACCATATGTAATATACATATTGACAAGGGAAGGAATCATACATGGAGACAATGGTGTGCTTCAAACAACCTTGTACACAAAGATCCAAATGGTCATGATTCCACTTAGCTATAGGGTTGAACACCTTGGTTGTGAAGCTTCACACCTGCATTGAGAAGGGACAGGAGATGTAGAGATGATAAATTTGTTCTTCCTACTGACAACACAACACACATCTACTGGGCCCAATCCAACCCCTCTTACGTCCATTGTCCTAGTTTAGCAATTTATTTTTAAGATCTAACCACAAAATAATTTTAGCCTTCATGAGAGCGTGGAGTTTCCAAACTCGCTCCCACCACCACTTAGGTGGTTCGATCAAATCTGCCTCTATATGATAGTCGTATCCAAGTTTGGCTATGTATTCCCCTTACAGGGTGTTTTTTAACCACGCAAGAGAGTCAGGTTCTTCATCAAGCAACTTAATGTGATTTGAGCGTAGCCTACCCACATAATCATTTCATTCCTTTGCCTTGTCTTCGCTCAGTCCTAGCTCCACCTATGTTTTCCAGGCTTGACGACTGATGCAATTATGATTATGGGATTTGGCATCACTAAGGGAAAACATATCTTGATTGTCCAGGAGTGCCACAAGGTCTTCGAACAATTTATAACCTTCATCCACTCAAGTACACGGATCTTCGTCGATTCTGACACTTCTACCATTTACGATCCTCCATATCGTCCATTTTCCCACAAGAGAGAAAGCTTCCACGAGTGTTTTCCAAATAATCAAATTGTTTGTAGTCAAGTTTATGGGGGTGTAGATCCAATCTTGAAAGGAGAGGCCATTCATATATTTGGATTTAGCGATCCTACCCCACAAAGCTAAGTTTTGAGATTTAGTCTCCATAGAATTTTTCCAGCTAGAGCCAAGCTGAACACGTATGGGTTCATTATTCCCCAACCCCCAATCTTTTGGGTCTAGCTAAAGTAGACCATTTGAACAACAAAATGCCATCCTTGTCACAACTTCCAGACTAGAGGAATTGAAAACAAGATTTTTGAACTTTTGTTAAAATAACTTTCGACACTTATGCATTTGAGGTCCAGTAGATGGGAATTCTTTGCAAAATTGATTTGAGGAGGACTAGCCTTTCACCCCTTGACAACCATCTGTTGACCCATATGGAGATGTGAGCTTCAAATTATATTCTTTATCATCCATAGTCAGTCCTCAAACTTATAAGCATTGAGCTTTAATTGAAACCCCAAGTATTTGAATCATTCATTTAAACTTTTGTGAGAGAAAGGGAGAATGCTTTCCAGTAAAGGAGAAAGGTATTCCTGAGGGAAAGAATGGTGAATGCGGGACTTTTTCCAGTTGATTTCCATACCTGTTGCTTTGCAAAATAGGTCCAGGATTCAATGAATACAAAGGAAGTCATGTAATTTTCCTGCACCAAACAAAAGCATGTCGTCAACAAATAGAAGATGAGAGAGAGATTCAATGAGATTAATTTTGAGACCTTTCATTTTTCCACAACTTTTATCATTTTTAATAAGTTTATTGAGAAACCCTTTAGCTACCAGAAGGAAAAGGAAGGGTGACAAAGGGCAACCTTGCCTGAGTCCCCTAGAGGCTCCAAAGAAAGAAGAGGGTGAATCATTGATGAGGATTGCAAAATAGGTGGATTGGACACATCCAAGGATCCAATTGATTATGGCCAAGTTCATCTCCATTTGAACCAAAATCAAGCATAGAAAGGTTCAACTAACTTTATCATAGGCTTTTGACAGGTCGAGTTTCAACAAAACCATTGGAATTTTGGATGTAATGATGTTGTGCATCACTTCCTGAGTCAAAGCCACTGCATCGTGTATTTGACTCTTGAACAATAACCCAAACTATTCTTCTAATATGATCTCTCTGAGAATAGGTTTGAGTCTATTGGCAATGATCTTAGAGATAACCTTATACACTACGTTGCAGCATGAGATAGGACGAAAGTGATCCAAATTTATGAGTGGAACGAAATGAAACACAAATCTATAACATTAACACATATATACATAGAACAATAACAAAGATACAATGGAACTTAACTTCTATTCCATAAAGAAATCCGTTCAAACAATCTTGCTCGAATGGTGGTAGTTAATCTTTGAGAAGAGATGTGGTGGCTACGTGCATTCATCCGAGCACATTAAAATGAGGTCTCCAAGCCTTTTTAGAATCAATAAGTAAACATTAAACCCTAGACATGCAAAACCTAACCCTAGGAGATGAAGTGCCAAAACTCATGTGGGCCCTGATGGGGTAAGGTGGTACATCAACTTCCCAGGTTTGTAAATTTTGCATACAATCTTCGTTTTAGGCGCACCATATCCCATTGGAAAGGTATATCCAAGGAATACACATTATGTAGTTACACTTTGACTCCATCTATAGCATGATTGTTGTAGGACAAAAAAATGTTGTTTAGGGCCTCACAACAACCCTAGAAGTTTAGGACTCGAAAAGCTAGAAAAAAACTGCCAAGATGAAAACTGTAACTGCCAAGATGAAAGTTGTATATGAGCCAGTTGGAAGATGTGGGTGGCCACCGATATCCAACTGGATTAATCCTCCCTCCTCAAGAAGTAATGGTCTCGATTGCATTGAGTTCCCCCATAAGATGAGAAAATTTCTATTGAATTTGGCCCCATGTGAGCCGCTTGAGTTGGTGCAGGAGCTGCCTCTCTTTGACAACACAATAAAGTTGAAGCTTTTGTTGGCGATTTCCCTTGACCTGTGTGTCCACGATATGATCAGTTGATTCCTGTTCCATGCAAACAAGGTTGATCTCTGCCAGTGTTAACTGTTTTTCTATCTCTGAGGTGTCCAATAAGGGTGTAAGGTCCACATTAAGAACTGGGTGCAAGTGAAGGAAGGGGGGAATGTTGAGCTCAAAATAATTGTCACCCATAGCCTTGGTGATGGTGTAAGGTCCATAGCGGAGTGGACGAAGCTTTCGATGGGGTCCTGCAATTCGTTCTTTCTGCAAGTGCAACCAAAATTTATCTCCCACTTGAAACTTGTGTGGCACCCGATGTTGATCATGGCACTGCTTGTACTTGGCATTGGACTTCTACAAAATATCCCGAACTTGTTGGTGTATGTGTTGGATTCGTTCAATGAACCAGGTGGCTTCGTCGGCTTCAGTTTTCACATGGGACGATTTTTCCTATGTGGACGCAAGGGGTAATGCGACATCCATGCAACCCAATGGTTGAAATCCAAACCCCACCTGAAAGGGATTGTGGTTGATTAAGCTATGTATGTATTTGTTGTAACTGTGTTGAACATAGGGAAGAAGATCATCCCATGTGCGTGGATACTTGGAATTGTACATGCGTAAGATATGCACGATCATCCTGTTGACGACCTCAGTTTGTCCATTCATTTGGGGGTGGAAGGACACGGATTTGGTGAGCTTGGTGTCCAACCGTGACTAGAGGCTCAACCAGAATGTGCTGAGGAACTGGCTATCCCAATCTGAGACAATGGTTTGTGGTATCCCAAAATGTACCCACATTTGTTCGAAGAAGAGCTTGGCAGTGGCCTCCGTTGTGATGCTCTTCTTGCAGGCGACCATAATTATCATCTTGGAAAATAGATCAACAACCACGAAAACACAGTCATTTCCCTTCTTGGTTGAAGGAAGGCCCGACATTTAGTCCATCTAGATGGATTCCCAGGGCCTTTCAGGAGTAGGAAAATGGGTGTACATTCCTTGTTTCTTAATGGTCGGTTTGGTAATGGCGCATGCCATATAGACCTGATATACTTGTTGACATCCTATTGAAGTTTTGGCCAATAGAAATTTTGCTGCAACATTGCCACTGTCTTTTCTACGCCAAAGTGTCCTGCCACCCAATTGTAGTGAGCTTCCCAAATTAGCTTCGCATGCTTGCTGGATGGAATGTAGAGATGGCCCAGATGGAACAACAACCCATCCTGAAGATGAAAATCAGTGGAAACTATGTTTTTTCCCAACATATGGTAGGTAGTGGTGAATTTAGGATCTCTCTCGTAGAGTTGGGGCCATCTGGAGGTCTCATGTCTGTAGGAGTGCAGCACCGTGGTCAGTGATGCAACTAGAGGTCGACTGAGGTAGTCAATGACGCGGTTGGTGCTCCCTATCTTATACTTGATATTGAGATGGAACTGCTACAAGTATGTGGACCACTTCTAATGACGATCATTCTACAATTTTCCTTGTGTCTGCATGAATTGCAGAGGATTATGATTAGTGTGAATGATTGTCTCCTTCCCGAGAATGTAATTCCTCCAATGGCGATACACTTGTACAATGGAGTACATTTATTTTTCATAAGTGGGATACTTATGAACGATATCTGATAGTGTCTCACTATGATAGGCCATGAGTTGTCCATGATGAGTGAGAACTGTACCCACAACATAGTATCAAGCATTTGTCTCAATCTCAAAATGTTGTTGCAGGTCTAGTAATGAGAGCATCGAGGATAAGCACAAGCACTACTTCAAATCATCAAACGTTTTCTGTTGCGACTGGACCGACACGAATTTTGCCTTGCCACCGCCCTTGGTCACTTGGATAAGGGCACATGCAATGTGGGAGAATCCCAACACGAACCTGCGATAGAAATTGACAAAGTCGAAGTTGAAGCTCCGAAGCTCAGTAAGTGTGGTTGGGAGATGGCCAATCACAACTGACCTGGATCTTGGCTGGATTGACATGCACCCCATGCTCATCAACAATGTATCCTAGGTATTGGACCATGTTTATGCCGAAGAAACATTTTTCCAAATTTGTATATAGTTTGTGTTGTCGCAGAGTGTGCAGAACCTGCTGAATATGTTGCAAGTGTTCCTCCCAATTCTTGTTGAAGATGAGGATGCCATCCAAATACATCACCACAAAAGAATTGGTGAAATGATGTAAGATATCATCCATCATCCTCATGAAAGTTGTTGGGTTTTTTTTTAATCCAAAGGTCATGACCAAACATTCAAAAAGACCTTCTTTGGACTTGAAGGTAGTCTTCCATACATCGATTTTCTCTATTGGGACCCAGTGGTAGCCATACTTCATATCAATCTTACTGAAGTACTTGGCCCCCTTTAGCTAGTCAAGGAGATCGTCAATTCGGGGAATTGGGTATTGGGTCCTGGATGTGATTTTATTTAGGGCTCGATAATCAATGCAGAGTTGCTAGGTCCCATCTTTCTTATGCACCAACATGATTGGGCTTCCACAAGGTGTTGAGCTTGGTCGGATGTGCCCCTTTTTGGGTAGCTCTTAGATATGGCGCTTGATTTCCTCATTTTCTAAAAGAGAGCGGTGATAGAATGGCCCATTGGGTAACGATGTGTCAAGGGTCAGATCGATTGAGTGCTTGATATGATATTGTAGAGGTACCCCAGTAGGTGAGGAGAAGATGTCTTTGTATCTTCCACAACTTTATCCACTTGCTTCTACTATGTGGAGAGACCTGTCGCAAAGGCCATGGATGTGGCTGCAACCTTTCACTCACTTTGAATGCAAATCACGAAGAAGACAAACTTCCTGGCCTGAGAGATGACTTTCCTACATTTCTTGGCAACGATCATGGTAGTAGATGGGACTACCTCAGGTATCCTATATAATTTCCTATCCAAAGTAATAATAAGACTATGAGGCCTAGACTCATATACAACACGACGTTTTCATAAAGAAGGTTGGCCCAAAAGAACATCACAAACTTCAAGGGGGAAGGCATCACACAATACCTCATCTTTTAAGGGTTTGATGTCGTAGGCTAGGCGACATTGTTGGCTGATGCGGAGATCGCTCCCTTGGTAGAGCCATCCGATGGTGTATGACTGTGGGTGTGGTGTTGTCGGTAGAGCCAACCACTTGAGGAACTACGCTAAGATGAGGTTCTTCTTGATACTACTATCAATGATGAAGTGCAATGGAGTATGCTTCACCCATATCTGTGAATGAAATAAGCACTTACCTTCCTCTGGTTCACCGGGATGGACCTTGGTGGTGGTAGAAACGATGGCATTGGGTTCTACATCAATGATCTGTCTCCCTTTTTCTGGTTCTAACTTAGAGTCTGATCTCACATTTGATTCAGATGCTTTCACCTTGACCACCAGTGACTGCTTTGAGCGACATTCAGCGGTGTTATTCGAGGGGCTTTTATGGAAATCACACCGTTTCCCAATGTCTTTTTTTTTTTTTCCCATTGTCCTTCTTTGTTTTTGGTTTGGACTGGTTGTCTTGATGTTTTCCTTCCTTACTCTTCCCTTTGTTCTATGGGTTGGGGCTACCTTTTCCCTGCTTCTACTATGAGGTTTTCACAGATCCAAACTTCTGCATCTTTTGTTTACGATTCTGCTCGATTTGGACTGCATATTGATAGGTCGTGCCCAAGGATGATATGTCTAGAAAATCCATTTATGTCTAGATGTATCTATGCAGACCGTCATGGTACTTGAGCACCAGATGTCGCTCAGAGTCTTTGACACCCAATTTGGTGCACAAGGTATGGAACACATTAGTGAACTCTGGTCCCTTTCCTACCAGAATGTGCTCCATCTTATATATAAGTTGTCATAACTTCCAACATGGTAGTATTGTTCCTTAATAACATCCCTGAAAGACCCCAAGTGGGTGCGACTACAAATAATGTAGATCCCTATGTTTCATTTTTCTCACAGAAAGTCTCCCACCAATCTTTGACATGGGGGACAACCTTAAGGAGTACAAATGTAATATTTTCTCTATCGAAAAAGTTATGGACATAAAAATACCCTTCTAGAAGGTTTAACCATTTGTCTACATCATCCGCGTTTATTTGACCTTCAAATATATGAATATAAAAATTGATCTGTAATTTGAAGGGAGTGACACCTCCGCTCGAGGATGATGCATCGCCTGTTGGCAACCATCGAAGGATTTGCGCAAAATTTTCCATCATCTCATTCATTTGTCGCGAGAGGGCTTCCTTAAGAAACAATTTAAAGGGATCTCCTACCCCATCATCTCTCTTTTCTTCCCGCATGGGTGACCATCGGGTTCAACAAGGCCGATCTTGCAAAGACTCAACTGGTTCGAGTCCCACGTGCTTATACACTGACCTCATTGGGGACATGCACAAAAAAACAAATAAAGAGCAGACCGCTTTGATACCACTGATCCATATTTATGAGCGAAACAAAATGAAACACAGATCTATAACATTAACACATATATACATAGAACAATAACAAAGATACATTGGAACTTATCTTATATTCTGTAAGTGCTTAAATTTGTAGCGTAAAATTTAAGACCTTTGGCTAAGTGTTTAGTTTCAACAACGTATATGACAAGGACAAAGGTGCTACCAAAAACATTGGATTTTCGCAGTGCATGTTTTTTTAGCACATGCATATACAAAGTTGCTAAAAAGTCTGGCGTTGGCATTTACAAATTCTTTATGATTTGTTGTAAAAAAAGTTGCTATATAATTTCTTGTGCTATGCAGGTTTTAATGTTTTATTTTTATTAAAATATAGGGTTATTAATGTTTTTAATATTTTATTTTTATTAAAATATAGGATTATTAGTGTTTTTAATAAAAAAAAATATTGGCCTCGAGGGCCAATATCCCATCTGTCACATGTTCAAGCGCTCGATACCAAGAGTCAAATTAATACTACATGCAGCAAAAGCCAAGCTTACATCGCAAGCACCAAATGTCAAGACATAGTGCCAAAGAAGGAGCCCTAAAGGTACAAAGGGCCATGCACTATGCGGCGAGGCTATGATTAAATGGATTTCAATATAAAGTAAAAAACTTTTTCATGGTAGTTTGTATGTGGGATAACCCCTGTTGCATGCATAAAAATATTAAAGCACCCGATACCATGAGCTAGGCATCAGATTGTGCGCAGGTGTCGAGAGATTTCCCCAAGTACCAAAGATAAAACTCCAAGTGCAGTACAAAATCGGGATATCTTATGAGCGTCATATGTCAAATGAAATGCCAATTCTTTGACAGGTTCCAGTTGGACATGATTTGTGTTGAGGCCCTCGTAGACCTGTAAAATGTGCTTCCAGATCACCAAACGCCAAAGAACATCAAGCACTCAAAGGAGAATGCTGACAAATACAGACTCTACAAACCAGAAATCACAGTGTAGAGTATTATCTTCCACGATTTCTTTGTATCTGGGGGGTCAGATACAAGAGGAAATCCCACCATTTCGAGCAACAACTTTTGGTCTAATGAAAATTGAGCATCACTGAATTTTCAAAGAAACCCAAAGGAGAAAAGTTTAGGGCGATAGTGGTGGACACTACAAGTTTAGGTATGGATGAAGAGAGAGTCAAGGAGATGATTTTCATAGATAGCATGGAGATTTATGTTGTTAGTAAAGATGCAATGATGAAGCTTTTGCGTGAACAACAAACCAGCAACAAATAGTATTGACCCAGCTCTTAGAAGGTTTGGAAGGTTTGACAAAGAAATTGATATTGGGGTTCTGGATTTGACAAAGAAATTGATATTGGGGTTCTGGATGAAGTGGGACAACTCGAGGTCCTTCGTATCTATACAAAGAATATGAAGCTTTCTAAAGATGATGATCTTGAATAAATTGGAAAAAAAAAACTCTGGAGGGAACTCAATTTTTATGAAGGTGACTATGTGGAAAGGAAAATAAAATAGTCTTCTAGAAGAAATAAGGGAATTGAAGGATTTTTGTATTACAAATCTCTTAGATTTAAAACTTCTTTGAGACTTTATCCACATTTTTGTTCTAGATTTGATGAAGAAAAAACCAAATTTAGATCAGATTGTTTCAACATTTAAAGGCAGAGTTTTAGTATTTGAAGACTATAGGTAGTAGAAGAAAAGGTAGTAGTAGGCCCGGAAATGGAAATTGTAAAGCTTCAAGTTTGCAACATCTTGTACTCATGGAATTAGACATCCTAATGGTCAGATCATTTTTTCCATGTCATTCATCTTTGATTGCTTATTTGAATCCAATTGAAGTCTTTGTAAAGCATTGAATTCTTCCTACATTCAACTTTAATGTCAATAATATTTGTTGTTCCATTACATGTGTCTTGGGATTTGTATTCAAATATTTTGTTTCAAGTTTGAAATGATATTTTAATCTTGGAAATCTTCTACACACGAGTAAACAGATTGTGAACTTATATTGTGTTTTCTTCTTCATTCCTCTTATATATTATTACTTCCTTGTCTGATTTATTAGTGTGAATATCCTTGACTAAGCAAGAGGCTGCCAATATTTCAAAATATAAAATAAACATTAAAACCAGATCTATAACCATCCATCATTTTCAACCACCTGATCCATAAACCAACCTTGACTCAAACAAACCATTGCAATAACTGAGGTGCTCTAGCTTGGCTTTACTGCAAGCAAGGGTCAACTTTAGAGATAACATATTTTGGCGTCATTATTGGGGACGAAGGAACAAAGACATTTTCCCTGGGAGAACAACAATGATCAGATTTGATCTTTGATGGTAAACAAAGGTTAGACTCATACAGACTGCAGATCATTCACCTAGCGACTCCACGGTTAAAGAATCCAGTGGCGACTCCACGGTTTCAGGATGTTAGATACTCGGATGAATGTTATTTTGGCTCGAAGGTTTGCTCCTTTTAATTTTTCTGATGTTCTTGGTTTTCTGAATGTTGTTCCTACTGTGGATGAATGGGGAGACTTCCTTCCCAGATTTAGAGAAAGTAAAGATCACCATCCTGCAGAGCATTTATTACAGTTTCATGAACTGATGCACCAATTAAATATCTCTCATGAGGATGTACTCATCAATATGTTTAGGTACTCACTCGAAGGAGATGATCGAGAATGGTACCAATCTCTTCCTCCTTCTAGCATATCTTCATTGCATGAGTTTCATACAATTTTTCATGGTCATTGTAAAAAGTCTTATTTAGATGAGTCTCTTTTTGAAAATTGTTGCGAGGAATTTGATTCATATATGCAAAATTATGTCGTTGGTTCCTCTAGTAGTATGAATGAGAGGGAATTTAAAGTGGAACAAGTGGAAGAAAGGTTCCTTTTTAGTTCTGTTACCTAAGAGGAAAACTTTAAAAATAATTTTAAAGCTGATGATAACAAAATTATAGATGCATTTGTCATTGTATCAGACATTTCTAATAATCATTGCTATGATGAGATTGCTTCTCTAGAAGTTGTTGAATATATTCCTATTTTCGATGAGTATCATGAGGATTTTGAGAAGAATTCTCAAATCATAACCTACAATGATCCTCCTTATCAAACACAAGTAGTTATCCTACTTTCTAGAATTTTTCAGCAACAATTTCTTGGGCTTGGCAGACCAACATATGATAATAATAAAGCATACTGTTGGGAATGTAGTGAAGGAGATCATGATGATTTATCGGATTAGCCTAAAATGTTTTCTTCTTCATCTACTGTTGAGCAACAGATTCAAGGGATTATGGAGCCTGAATGTGAGATCCTTGAGCCAAAAGAAATCAACATTGGAAGCAACCCACAATTTCTTCCCATTTCTCAGAATGAAGGAATTAACATCATGAATAAAGTACTGCCAGCAAAGGATACTCAAATACAATCCATTCATTTCAAGCAACAAGAAGATGTATTCTCTCATGTTCTTGATGATTCTGTGTCAACATATTTGAAGGAGTTTCTTTATCCTTTTATTGACCCTGTGGTGAGTTACATGGAGTTGAATTGGGGTCATATTTCTTGCATTTTTGACTTCATAAAGGCATAGTTCCATAGCTATAAGTATGGGATGTTAGTTCATCTCTTTTTATACTCTCCAGTTTCTTTAGCTATATGTGTGCTCAAAGATGGAAGCAGGTTCCAGTTAGTGATCTAGTTACTTGAATGGCTACTATGGAAGTTTGCTTATACTTAAGTAAAATAAGTTTCAACAATTAGATTAGGAGTTGTACATAAATAAGCTTGCTTTTCCGAGCATTTGTTTGTGTAGTAGATCAACATAAATAAGACTCCATGACCCAATGGATAAGCATTGATGCCAATGTTTGTTATTTTCCTTTCAAATTATTTTCAGATTGCTTCAGTATACAAGGTAGTTTGGGTTTGTAGTTTTGGATTGTTTTTTGGAACAGAACAAGTTGTAGTGCAAGCAGGTTTCAAAAAGAAGAAAGAGGAAGGCATTAGTCTACATGTTCTTGGGGCCTCGTAGGGAGGACACTATCCCAAGTTGGAGCCAGTGTTAGTGCTTAAATTTGTAGCGACAAATTAAGACCTTTCGAAAACTGTTTAGTTTTGGTAGTGTATGTGACAAGGACAAGGGTGCTACCAAAAACGTTGCATTTTCGCAATGCACATTTTTTTTAGCGCATACATATACAGCTAGAAGTCTAGTGTTGGTATTTACAAATGCTCTATGATTTGCTATAAAAAATATTTTCTATATTATTTCTTGGGTTATGTAGGATTTTAATGTTTTATTTTTATTAAAATATGTGGTTATTAGTGTTTTTAATAAAAAAAATATTTTCTATATTATTTCTTGGGTTATGTAGGATTTTAATGTTTTATTTTTATTAAAATATGGGGTTATTAGTGTTTTTAATAAAAGAAAATAGAGACTAAAAGTCAAGTTAATACTACATGCATTGAGAGCCAAACTTACATCACAAGCACAAAATGCCAAGCCCTAGCACCAAGGGAAGGAGCCCATAAGGGCCAAAGGACCATGCACTACGCTTTGATGGCATTAACAAACGAATGTCAATATAAAGTGCCACACTTTTGCATGGTAGTTTGTATGTGGGATAACCCCTGTTGCATGCATAAAAATATTAAAGCACCCGAGACCATGAGCCAGGAATCAGAGTGCATGCACGTGTTGAGAGATTTCCCCAAGTGCCAAAGATAAAATTCCAAGCACAATACAAAATCAGGATAGGTTATGAGAATCATATGTCAAATGAAATGCCAATTCTTTAACAGGTTACAGTTGGACAGGATTTGTGTTGAGGCCCTCGTAGACCTGTAAAATGTGCTCCCAGATCACCAAACGCCAAAGCACATCAAGTGCTCAAAGGAGAATGCTCACAAATACAGATTCTATAAACCTGAAATCACAATGGAGAGTATTATCTTACAGGATTTCTATGTATCCTAGGGGTCAGATACAAGAGGAAATCCCACCATTTTGAGCAACAACTTTTGGTTTAATGAAAATTGATAATGAAGGCCACATCACTGAATTTTCAAAGAAACCCAAAGGAGAACATTTGAGGGTGATGATGATGGACACTACAAGTTCAGGTCTGGATGAAGATATTTTCGAGAAGATGTTTTACACAGATAGCATGGAGATTTATGTTGTCAGTAAAGATGCAATGATGAAGCTTTTGCATGAGAAAGTTCACCATGTCAATGATTTTGGAAGAGAAGTCATACCAAGTGCCATTTCAATTTGAATGGTGGTAGAAGTATATTTATATGATAGATATTGGGAGGATATTGGCACCATTGAAGATTTTTATAATACAAATTTGGGTATTACCAAGAATCCAACATCAGACTTCAGCTTTTATGATAGATCGGCCCCAATCTATACTTAATCTAGTTTTTTCCATCATCAAAGATGCTTGATGTAGATGTGATTGCCAGTGTTATTGAAGAGGGATGTGCCTTAGATTGTTGTTTTCTTTGACATTAATGCTAATGGTATTCTCAATGTCTTTGACGAGGATAAAACAACTGGGCAGAAATAACAAGATCACTATTACCAATGACAAGGGAAATAACGTATGAAACTAGTACTTTATTTTTCTTAATTAATAGACGTGAAAGTTGGATGGAGCAATTTAAGGAAAGTCTTGTAGGAGGCTGAGGAGAATTCCCCATCCAATATTTTTATTGATGAAATTAATTAAATAGCATCCAAAAGAGAAAAGACAAATGGTGAAGTTAAGAGGCGAATTTCTTCTCAACTTCTGACACTGACGGATGGGCTTAGATATCAAGCTCTTGTTTAAGCAATAAATCGGTCAAATAGTATTGACCCAACTCTTAGAAGGTTTGAAAAGTTTGACAAAGAAATTGATATTGGTGTTCTTGATGAAGTGGGACATCTGGATGTCCTTCGTATCTATAAAAAGAAGATGAAGCTTTCTGAAGATGACGATCTTGAATAAATTGCAAAGAACTCTGGAGGGCACTCAAATTTTCTGAAGGTGACTATGTGGAAAGGTCCATCATTTCCAGATTTCTTGTAATTTATCGTTTTTTCCATGTCATTCATCTTTGCTTGCTTATTTGAATGCAACTAAAGTCTTTGCAAAGTATTGAATTTTTCATAGATTCATCTTTAATGTTAATGTCAGTAAATATTTGTTGTTCCATCATCTATGTCTTGGAATTTGTATTCAAATATTTTGTTTCAAGTTTGAAATGATATTTTAATCTTGGAAATCTTCTGTACATGAGTAAACAGATTGTGAATTTATGTTATGTTTTATTTTTCATTCCTCTTATATCTTATTACTACCTTGTCTGATTTATTAGTGTGAATATGCCTGACTAAGCAAGAGGCTTCCAATCTTTAGAAATCTAAAATAAAAACATTAAAACCATATTTATAACCATCCATCATTTTCAACCACTTGATTCATAAACCAATTCTGATTCAAACAAACCATTACAATCATTGATGTGCTCTAGCTTGCTTTTGTTGTAGTCAAGGGTCAACTTTAGAGATAACATATTCCATAAAGAAATCTATTGAAATTGTAAAATGTAGAATGAAAAGAATCTTGTTGGAATGGTGGTAGTTGATCTCTGAGAAGAGATGTGGTGACTACGCGCATTCGTCTGAGCACATTACAATGAGCCCTATAGGCCTTTTTAGCATCAAAAAGTAAATAGAAAACTCTAGACATCCAAAAACCTAACTCTAGGAGTTGAAGCGCCAAAAGTCATGTGGGCCCGAATGGGGTAAGTTGGTACATCAATTTCCCGGGGTCGTAACTTTTGCATACGATCTCCATTTTCGGCACACGATATCCCGTTGGAAAGATCTATCTGAAGACTACACATTATGATATCACTCTATGACTCTGCCTAAAGTGTGACTGTGGTGGGCCCAAAAAATGTTGTTTAGGGCCTCAAAATGTCCCCAAAATTTTAGGACCCAAAAAGATAAAAAAAAACTGACAAGATGAAAACTATAACTTCCAAGATGAAAAATGTATATGAGCCAATTGAAAGAAGTGGGTGGCCACTGATTTCCACCTGAATCATAAAATCTTCAAAAGAAAAGGGGTCCTCCTTCTCGAGAATAAGAAAGATCCTTCTCGAGAATAAGGAAGAGGTCATCCTTTATGAACTTATAGAAGTCTATGTAGTATTAGATCGACAATCCATCTGGGCCATGACTTTTTCCTTTATGCATGGCGAAGAGGGCTGTCTCAAGCTCACCCTCTGCTTCTAAAGAGACATAAGAGACATTCATATCCTTTGAAAAAACTCTAGGGAAGAGGCATAGAACTTCTAGCATTTCTTCGATAGGGCATCTTTCAAGTTCTTTAAAAAGGGCATTGAAGTGCCTTTTGGCCTCTTCTGCTTTTTCATGAAAAGTTTGGCCACCCCGCCATCTTGAGTGGTCACCTCCCATATTGTATTGGATTTTTTCCTGAAGTTTGAAAATTTGTGAAAGAATTTAGTGTTGTTGTCACCTTTTGATAGTCATATTTCTCTACTTTTGAGTCTCCAGGCGGTTTCCTCCTACTCCAATAGGTCTTGCTTTTGTTTCATCAGTTCTTTCACAGAGGAGGCCTCCTCCTCGGAAAATATCCCAACAAAGTTCCCTTCAAATAAAGAACCGATCTTAGACTAGGTGGCTTCCTCCTACTCCAATAGGTCTTGCTTTTGTTTCTTCAGTTCTTTCACAGAGGAGGCCTCCTCCTAGGAAAATATCCCAACAAAGTTCCCTTCAAATAAAGAACCGATCTTAGACTATGTTTCCTTAAGAGCATCTTGGGAGCGGAGTTTAAACTTTACCACCTGGATTGCTTTGACGCTTTCTTCACTATCTGAAGGTTTTCATGGAATTGTTGCATGTAAGAAGAACCTGGCTCAAAGTGAAGGTGTTGCCAAACTGACTTAATCAGGTTCCTGTAGTCTTCTTTTGCTAGCCATATATGGTTGAATTTCAATGGAGCAGGGGGTTTGCATTCTTTCGATTCTATTTCCAGAAAAATGGGTAAGTGATCTAAGAGACCCCATTTCTTATCCATGACTTCAAATTCCAGTGTCCTGCCACCAAGAAAAAAAGTTTATTAAAATTGTAAATATTAAATATATAGATTGTATATTCTCGGCTCAGTCTGAGTTTTTAAAGCTGTTCGAATTAGTATGAGTTGAAAATCTACAATTTCAATCTATTCGATAGTTGAGTTCAACAAAAATTAGGTCGCAAAACTTGCATG
>JZKD02S0516934.1:0-16771 GCA_000966675.3 Picea glauca
AGAAGCAACATGACAAAATTCGCTAGACAAAAACATGCAAAGGTATGGAAGAGAAAACAAGAAAATGGAAAAAAGGAAGAATATGAATTACCTTTGTATGCACAAAACAAAGAGCAGAATACCATCACCAAACAAAAGAAAGAAACTACAAAAGTTTGGAAGAGGAAATAAAAATAAGAATAAAATACATCCATGCTAGCATAGATTGCACTCCTAGCACAAAATGGATGCTCATGTCACATAAGCAGTGGACAAAAATTTGTGAATGGTGTGACCATGCAAATGGTTTCATGCAGAGATGGGGTTGTTTCTCCTGGTGTCAACCAAACCAAGGCAGTAAATCAACATCTTGAAAATATATCTAAGGAGAAATTGATAAGAGAGGCAGAAGAAGGTGATATTTCCAAAGATAAGGAGACACTTTTGAAAAGGTTGGGACATGTAGGAGAAGACCATAAAGCTGACAATGACTTTTTTGTGAAGGAAAAGAAACTAGTCTTGAATGACAAGAGAAGAATGTTGATAAAAGAAAGAAGACAGTGATTGCAACAAGTTCAAACAACCTCATAGGCAGAAGACAAATAGAGCCTTCAAGCATCCAAAGTTGATCAACCAAGTAAAGAAGCCAACAAGCTTAAGGATAATCCATGAAGGTATGGCAAACTGAGTTTCATAACTTGTTTCAGTTGTAATGAAAAGTAGAATATGAAAAAGTAGACCAAAAGAAGAAGGCTCCCAAGACACAATATTATGCAAAGGCAATGATGAAGTATGAAGTTGAAGCACTCAACAAAGTCTTCCAGAAGTTTAATAACATCACCATTGTAAAACGATTATGAGAAGAATTTCTTTCTCCAAATTTTGGACTAAGTTTCTACAAGGTTGTTAGGAATAGACTACTAGATAGAAGTAGAAATGTTTGTCATTTACAAGAATGATTCCACCGTGACATAGAAGACAATGGTTGAGCAATGAAGTGAGCAAAAATTGCAATTGATAGCATCTTGTTGAGATCTGAATGATGGACAAAAAAAATTGGATTTGATGATAGTTGGAATGATCATATGGTATCTTTGACTAAATTACAACCATCCATGGAAATATGGCACTAATTTTTCTTATTGTTGTGACATGAATATGCCATAAGGATGAACAATGCAAGAATTGTAAGCCAGCAAACCATAGTGAATCTTGAGCAAGCACATTGTGTGACAAATTTTATGCAAAGGAAGTACTCTACCACTTTCCAAACAAAGATGTACTAGCATTTCATTAATAAGGGCATGGATGGAGAACTGAAATATGAAGATGTCATTGAAGATAAATTAAAGACTCTCCCACAATGCCCAATTGCATGGATTGATTACTGAAAAAATGGAGCCCAAGAACAAATTCGAAACTAGCATGAACATCAATCAAAGGAAGAATTAATGACAGGATCAAAGAGCATGTGTACGAACACGCATAGGAGAAGCATAAACCACTAAGATCAATAGACTTGGAAGAGATGAAGACGAGGAAGCTCTATGTTCCCAAATTTGAGACAAAGAAAGTGAATAAGATGAAGCACTTGATGAATTTGTTGTGAGTGTTTTGGAAAGATTAGATCCTGAAGAAATGTTGGAGTTGCTTGCAAAAATAGATTAGCTTGATGAAGATCAGAAGTTGGAAGATCCTTTAGAAGTTATGAAGGCATGCAGTTGCTTGAAGAATCAAAGAACATGGAGATGTGATAATTTGTAGACGGACAACAAAAACATAATGGAAGGAAAGATCCAAAATTATAAAGAATTAATCACAAAAAGTAAATATATGACTCTTTGGTTATGCATTCCAGTTAATTGGAAGAAAAGGACAGCTAAGAAATAAAGATGTAATGTTGATATATGAATATGTTGATATAATCCTTTGTGAGTTCGCCATTTGAGTTGATTGTATGAAGTGACTCATTATATCAAAAGACATTGATGAAGATGATTTTTACAAAATGAACCTGTAGATAAACAAAAAGGTTGTGGTGAAAGTTTCATGGAGAAGCACAAGCTCAGGGGGAGTTGTAGAAAGAGAGATGATTGTTGGTTGCAAAGCAGACAATAAAGAGTAAAGTATAAAGGGGATAAAATCCCTTTGTCATTGATGTCAAAGGGGGAGAATAAAGAGAAAGGGGGAGACTTGCAGATATAAAAGTAGTCAACATAAACTAGAGCAAAATTGTGAGATCTATGGTTGCAGTAGACAAAAGGAGTATCAAATTAACTAAGTATTTCCATCAATGACAAAGGGGGAGTTTGTTGAAATTTATTGTCATTGATGTAAAAAGTCAAGGGGAGACTACTAAGACTAGACAAACATAGGCAACATCCATACTGCAAATCGAATGTCCATGTGTGTTAATGAGTTTATGTGTACAAGGCTCTATGCGTTTACCCTAAATCAAGAACGACATCACCATAACAGCGAGATGATTGTGCATTAATTAAGTTTGGGTTGTATAGGTTTGAAGAGAAGAGTTGATTGGAATTTGGATGAAACCATCCTGCAATTAGAGGAATGATATTTCAGGGAGTCGTATTTAGACAACGATATTTGAAGTCCAAGGGTGTAGAGAAATCTCAAGCATGTGTTGACTGATTTTTGGAGAGGATTTTGTGAAGGTTGAGATTTTGTGAGGGTGCCTGATGGACAGGTGAACCAGACTAAGGTAAAATTTAAATCCTACATGCACAAGGAAATTTGGTTTCCATAGGTTTATAATGCAAAGACAGCATTACGTTGTTTGAAATGAAAATGGGAAAGCCATGAAACCCTGCACAAGACATTAACTTTTATGTCATGGGACCCAGTGTATATCGGATATCACATGAGAGCATAGTGTTAAATTTTTGGGGGCCAGTGGAACGATACCCTAGTGACCTTCTATCCTAGTGACTCGATGTTCCAATATCGATATATCGGATATTGGAAGAGTGGAAAATCATTGCAGCATTGAAGTCACGATGGGTCGGTGGTCGATGCCACGTCAAATCCATGACAACAGCCACATGGAGTCCATGTCGTCTACCACACCAACACAATAAAAAAATATAATTCAATAAGGTTGTCCACGAGGAGGCCACCTCATCTACCACATCATATTGTATACTAGACCGAAGTTAAAGGTTAAGATGCAATGTTAGAGGTTTCGAGGACCCAGTTCCTTGGTGGTTATTTGGTGACTCGGTAGTTGGATGAGAGAGTCACAAGGTTCCATATCAAAATATCATGTCAAAGTGTAGTGTTAAAGTATCAAAGGCTCGGTTGGTCAGTACATCGATAGGCTAGTGGTGATGCCATGTCAGCGCCATGATAGAGGCCACATTGGAACCATGAGAAAAACCACGTCAGTGCCACGTTTCAAGCCACATGCTACTATCAGGTCAGCATAGTGTCCAAACAGGGATAGAGGTGTGATGAAATCATAGACATGTCGATGCCACATCATCTAGTACATGTGGAAGTGAACCACATGGAGATCAAATCATCTGCCACATAAACATGCCAGTAGATTATATCGAAAGATCGGAAGGATTTAGTGCATAGTGTTGAAGATTTCGGGGGCCTAGTGGCCAAGTGTCCCAGTGAGTTGATCAACTATTAACATGGTTCATTAAGCAAGGTTCCATATCGGATATTGAATATTATAATATAAGAGAATTGTTGCAGTGCTAAAGTCTTGGGGGGTCGATAGGCTGATACCTTGAAGGGATGATGGGTTGATCACTAGGTTGCATACCAGATCAGAAGAAATTGTTGAGGTGCAAACTTGTGGGTCAGTGGCCCTACGAGCCGACAAAAGTTAATATGACTATGATAAAAATTCAGAGGCGCGTGGTTGAACGCTTGGGGGGCCAGTATCTCGGTGGTCCCGGTGATGAGGTTGTGATGACTGATGAACAATCAATGGATGAGATTGAATTAGAAACTAGATTGGAAGGTCGTTGAGCATTAAAAGTTGATGTGTGTGTGAGAGCCCGATGGCTCGCTAAATGTCTTGGTCCGAAAGAGAATAGACAGACATTTGAGGTTAATCTGAGGACTGATCAGGAAGATACTAAGCGTTGAGGACATGTTGCATGTTTTGATGGGAAGTGAGTAGATCAACGACCATGATCTATTCCACGTCGCATCAGATTGTTGTTGAACATTGATGGTTGTATTGTGGCCAGTGAATAAAACATGTGAAATAAGAGATCGAGACCGATTTTCATGGAATTGTTTTACAACCTAATTTCAAGGAAAAGCCAAGGAATTTGGAGCCAACCTAATGAACACAAATTTTTGTATGTGGACAAACTCTTCTGTACATGGGCTCGATATAAATAACGATTCATTGATCATTTTACAACAACGGAGTAAGAGAGCAAGAAGAATAAGGATAACAAATTGAAGCTATGAGGCTCTGAGGTCCAAGGATGCCATAGAATGGAAGAGAAGATAATGTAATCGTCTAAGGGTGGTTGGGAGGTGCAAGGTCAAAGGAAAATATGAAGTCATGAGCTGGTGGAGAGTGTTTTGAAAGCAAGGGCAAAGCAGCAGATTTGTGCAAGTGAATGCTTGAAGCAAAGAGATGATTCAGTATTGTTGATTGTTTGAAGAGATTGGTGTCTCCAGTAGGTTGGTGCCTACATTTTTCTAAATTGGTTCTTAGCTAAGGGGATTGGTGTCTCCTGCATCTTGGTGTCTGCAACTATTGCAATTGTAGGTCGGATCCTATAGTCATTGTTGAGTTGATCCTTGGATGAGGAGAATGGTGTCTCCTGCAGGTTGGTGCTTGCAAATATAACAGTTGTAGGTTGTTTCCTACAAGAATTGTTGATTTGATGCTCAGTTGAGGGGATTGATATCTCCTACAGGTTGGTGCCTTCAAATATAGTAGTTGTAGGTTGGTGCCTACATGCATTGATGATTTGGTGCTCAGTTGTGGAGATTGTTATCTCCTACAGGTTGGTTCCTACAAATATTGTAACACTAGGTTGGTGCCTACATGATATTATAAAGACAAGTTTTGTGGTTTTCTCCCATTTGGGTTTCCATGTTAAATCTCTCTATACTGTGGATTGTATGGTTGTATACATATTTATCATTAATTGATTATGGATGGTAAAGTAATAAATTGATAAATATAGTAAGAGAAGAAATAGGTCTTGTATTGATTCACCTCCCGCCTCTCAGTTTAATTAAGTGTGCCAACAAGGATGGTTTAAACCATGTTACATACTTACTACATGCAAAGGGGATCAATGGTAGTTGGTCTATGCAAAGGTTCACGAGAGGAACCACATAGAGGAACAATTATTATACATCTAATAAGGAAAACATACATGTCTTCTAGTGCTTTTTACAAATCCTACGAGTTGGTCGGAACATTTCACATATTGAATATATGTTGTTCTTTTTAGCGTACAGATAGTCATATTCTTCAACATTGATAAGAAGCACTCCAACATGATTTTTTTCAAACTCAAATTCAATGAGCACAAATGTTTCTTGCCATGTGCATTCAAGTTATTAATGGAAATCTTTGACATTTTTTAAACACATTTCAGCTTTGTAGCTTTATAGCTTCTTAGTTCTCCATATATCTTCTTTTGCATGTGGTAGAAGTTGGTCTTCAAGCTGGATTGTGCCAGTGAGAAAAGTGATAATTCAAGGAGTCATAACTCTCAGCTCATAACTCATATTGAGGCATGAGTAGATTCATTGGAAAGGTAATTCAAAGGGGAACATGATAAAAGGTATATGTTTTCAAAATATCCATCTAGTTTATGTAGGAAGTTGTAGGAAAGGGACCTCTAAGTTGAATGACCAATGCAATTGTCATATGTGGGAGATTTCCAAAACAATTTTACTTTTGGAAACAATTTTGGATGAAAAAGGTACATGCCAAATGTGAATATTGAGCAAGGAAGGCTGCATATATTTCATGTTGGTGCATGTGCAATGAAGTGGAGGAACATTTGGAAGTGCACAACCTGACAATGAAAAAAGGATCAAGTTCTTAATAACAAGGTAGTGTTTTTTTAATGAGCAGGGAACACTCAAGGAGAGATTGTTATGGCAAAGTATCTTAAAAAGATGGTCAAATTCTAGGGACAAATATTGTTAAGTTATGTTGTAGATTTAATCCTAAGTTCAATCATGAAGAATAGAGGAACCAAAATTTGGTGTCTTGAAAAAGAGAGAATGCATACAAAACATTCATTGTAATTGGTAAGCGCAATTTAGATTACAGTATAAAATCTAGAGAAGGACCTTATTATTATATCTAGATATTGTATGAAGCAAAGAGAAGTGGTGATAGGTATAAGGAGCCATAAGAGCTCATGGTTATTTTGTCTGAATATTCAATCCACGAGAGAATATTTCCCTAGGGTATGAAAGAAACATACATGAATATTGATCTAAAATATTGTTTTATGGTCTTTGAGTCAACCTCATGAGGATTAAATCCCCCTGAATTTTCTAAAAGGTGGTACTCCTCTATTTTAAAATTGCATGCAAAAATATAAACAGTGACTGAGAAGGACTAGACCTATTTGAAATAAATAATCACATGCAAAGAATACCGGAGATAGGACCAGGTATCTTATGAAAAGAAATATTTACAATATATTACATGATCATAAACCAAAAGAGTGAAAATAAATATAATGACATTTCCATCACAGCATTCATCAAGACAATACCAATATTCAAGAAAAGGAAGCAAGAAAATATGGACCGCATATGGAAAAAAACTCCAAATGATCGTTTCATTAGACACAAAAAAGATTATGATAGATACACATTTGAAATCTTATGCTTGATATCAAAGTCTTTGAGATTGCAATAATGTAGTATCCCAAAATGGTTCTATGGGAACCTTAAAAATAATATATGTCTTTAAAAATACAAAACAAATGTCTTGAAAAAATATGTTTGTGTTTGTCCTTCAAAGAGGACTAGGATGGGGCTCATGTTGACCATGAAATAAAAAGACCTGGAAGCCATAAGAAAAACAATCAAGGATCATCCTGGGTTTCACATATTACTAGGAAATGAAAGGCAATATGACAAATGATTGTAGAAGAATAAGTTTGTTACTTGACTCACTGTGATGGAAAGTTTTTTTGAACCAGTTATTTGCTTGAAGGTACTTCTTTTGTAGATTCTTGATGTGATTGAGGTGGCATAATTGCTAGAACCATTTCTTGTTATTCTAGCTCGGTGATTTTGATTAAGGATTTTTTATCCAGATGGATTTCGGTGGCCTCCCACGGTCGTTTTGAGGCCCTAAACAGTGTTTTTAGGGCTCACCAAAATCAAACTGGGATCAAAGTCATATTCTGATGGCAACATCCGTAGTCCTCAGATAGACCTTTCCAATGGGCTATCGTGTGCAAAAGTTACGACCCTGAGAAGTAGATGTATTAGCTTACCCCAATGAGGCCCACATGACTTTTGGCGCTTCATCTCCTAGGGTTAGGTTTTTGGATGTCTAGGGTTTTGGAATTCATGCTTATTTTAAAAATGCCTTGAGAGCCTCATTGTAGTCATCTTCTTTTGAATGAGCGCATCCGTCACATCTCTTCTCAAAGATAAGTCGCTGCCATTCCAGCAAGCTTGTTTTCCACTACATTTTACAGTTTCAACTTATTTCCTTATTGAATAGAAAACCAGTTTTATTGTATCTCTGTTATTTTGTGTTAAGCATATTTTGAATCTATTTTCATTTCGTTCTGCTCATAAAATCTGGATCAGTGGTATCAGAGCAGTCTGCTCCTTGTCATCTTAATGCATGTCCCCAATGTGGTCAGGGTACAAATAATTGGGTCTCGAGCTTGTTTCTCTTGAGGAAAAAATCTCTCGCACGCCCAAGTGACCTCTCATGGAAGGAGAAAAGAAATATGATAGGACAGGAGATCCTTTCAAAATGTTGCTTAAGGAATCCCTCACACAACAGAGGAACAATATGATGGATAGTTTCGTCCAAATCCTTCGGCGACTACCAATAGGCGACACATCTTCCTCGAGCAGAGGCACCGCCCCATTCAAGGTACACATCAACTTCGATATTCCTATATTTGAAGGTCAGATAGACCCAGATGTTGTATAAAAGTGGTTGAATCTACTAGAAGGGTATTTTTCTGTCCATAACTTTTTGAATAGAGAAAAGATTACTTTTGCACTCCTCAAATTCATTCCCCATGTCAAAGATTGGTGGGAAACTTTCTGTGAGCAAAAGGAAATAGAGGAACCTTCATTATTTACAGTCACGGCCACCTGGGAATCCTTCATGGATGTTATTAAGGAATAATACTACTCTGTCAGAAGTTATGACGACTTGTATACCAAATGGACCACATTGTGGCAAGAAAGAGACCAAGCAGTGCTAGAGTTCACAAATATATTCCATACCTTGTGCACCAAGTTGGGTATCAAAGATTCAGAGTGACATCTGATGCTCAAGTATCGTGGTGCTCTTCATAGATACATTAAGACCAAAATCGAATTTATGGACATATCGTCCTTGGGCACGGCCTATCAATATGTTGTCAAAATCGAGCAGAAGCTCAAAGAAAAGACGCAGTAATTTGGGCCTGGGAACCCCTCACAACAAAAGCNGAATGTTGATAAAAGAAAGAAGACAGTGATTGCAACAAGTTCAAACAACCTCATAAGCAGAAGACAAATAGAGCCTTCAAGCATCCAAAGTTGATCAACCAAGTAAAGAATCCAACAAGCTTAAGGATAATCCATGAAGGTATGGCAAACTGAGTTTCATAATTTGTTTCAGTTGTAATGAAAAGTAGAATATGAAAAATTAGACCAAAAGAAGAAGGCTCCCAAGACACAATATTATGCAAAGGCGATGATGAAGTATGAAGTTGAAGCACTCAACAAAGTCTTCCAGAAGTTTAATAACATCACCATTGTAAAACGATTATGAGAAGAAGTTATTTCTCCAAATTTTGGACTAAGTTTCTACAAGGTTGTTAGGAATAGACTACTAGAGAGAAGTAGAAATGTTTGTCATTTACAAGAACGATTCCACCGTGACATAGAAGACAATGGTTGAGCAATGAAGTGAGCAAAAATTGCAATTGATAGCATCTTGTTGAGATCTGAATGATGGACAAAAAAAATTGGATTTGATGATAGTTGGAATGATCATATGGTATCTTTGACTAAATTACAACCATCCATGGAAATATGGCACTAATTTTTCTTATTGTTGTGACATGAATATGCCATAAGGATGAACAATGCAAGAATTGTAAGCCAGCAAACCATAGTGAATCTTGAGCAAGCACATTGTGTGACAAATTTTATGCAAAGGAAGTACTCTACCACTTTCCAAACAAAGATGTACTAGCATTTCATTAATAAGGGCATGGATGGAGAACTGAAATATGAAGATGTCATTGAAGATAAATTAAAGACTCTCCCACAATGCCCAATTGCATGGATTGATTACTGAAAAAATGGAGCCCAAGAACAAATTCGAAACTAGCATGAACATCAATCAAAGGAAGAATTAATGACAGGATCAAAGAGCATGTGTACGAACACGCATAGGAGAAGCATAAACCACTAAGATCAATAGACTTGGAAGAGATGAAGACGAGGAAGCTCTATGTTCCCAAATTTGAGACAAAGAAAGTGAATAAGATGAAGCACTTGATGAATTTGTTGTGAGTGTTTTGGAAAGATTAGATCCTGAAGAAATGTTGGAGTTGCTTGCAAAAATAGATTAGCTTGATGAAGATCAGAAGTTGGAAGATCCTTTAGAAGTTATGAAGGCATGCAGTTGCTTGAAGAATCAAAGAACATGGAGATGTGATAATTTGTAGACGGACAACAAAAACATAATGGAAGGAAAGATCCAAAATTATAAAGAATTAATCACAAAAAGTAAATATATGACTCTTTGGTTATGCATTCCAGTTAATTGGAAGAAAAGGACAGCTAAGAAATAAAGATGTAATGTTGATATATGAATATGTTGATATAATCCTTTGTGAGTTCGCCATTTGAGTTGATTGTATGAAGTGACTCATTATATCAAAAGACATTGATGAAGATGATTTTTACAAAATGAACCTGTAGATAAACAAAAAGGTTGTGGTGAAAGTTTCATGGAGAAGCACAAGCTCAGGGGGAGTTGTAGAAAGAGAGATGATTGTTGGTTGCAAAGCAGACAATAAAGAGTAAAGTATAAAGGGGATAAAATCCCTTTGTCATTGATGTCAAAGGGGGAGAATAAAGAGAAAGGGGGAGACTTGCAGATATAAAAGTAGTCAACATAAACTAGAGCAAAATTGTGAGATCTATGGTTGCAGTAGACAAAAGGAGTATCAAATTAACTAAGTATTTCCATCAATGACAAAGGGGGAGTTTGTTGAAATTTATTGTCATTGATGTAAAAAGTCAAGGGGAGACTACTAAGACTAGACAAACATAGGCAACATCCATACTGCAAATCGAATGTCCATGTGTGTTAATGAGTTTATGTGTACAAGGCTCTATGCGTTTACCCTAAATCAAGAACGACATCACCATAACAGCGAGATGATTGTGCATTAATTAAGTTTGGGTTGTATAGGTTTGAAGAGAAGAGTTGATTGGAATTTGGATGAAACCATCCTGCAATTAGAGGAATGATATTTCAGGGAGTCGTATTTAGACAACGATATTTGAAGTCCAAGGGTGTAGAGAAATCTCAAGCATGTGTTGACTGATTTTTGGAGAGGATTTTGTGAAGGTTGAGATTTTGTGAGGGTGCCTGATGGACAGGTGAACCAGACTAAGGTAAAATTTAAATCCTACATGCACAAGGAAATTTGGTTTCCATAGGTTTATAATGCAAAGACAGCATTACGTTGTTTGAAATGAAAATGGGAAAGCCATGAAACCCTGCACAAGACATTAACTTTTATGTCATGGGACCCAGTGTATATCGGATATCACATGAGAGCATAGTGTTAAATTTTTGGGGGCCAGTGGAACGATACCCTAGTGACCTTCTATCCTAGTGACTCGATGTTCCAATATCGATATATCGGATATTGGAAGAGTGGAAAATCATTGCAGCATTGAAGTCACGATGGGTCGGTGGTCGATGCCACGTCAAATCCATGACAACAGCCACATGGAGTCCATGTCGTCTACCACACCAACACAATAAAAAAATATAATTCAATAAGGTTGTCCACGAGGAGGCCACCTCATCTACCACATCATATTGTATACTAGACCGAAGTTAAAGGTTAAGATGCAATGTTAGAGGTTTCGAGGACCCAGTTCCTTGGTGGTTATTTGGTGACTCGGTAGTTGGATGAGAGAGTCACAAGGTTCCATATCAAAATATCATGTCAAAGTGTAGTGTTAAAGTATCAAAGGCTCGGTTGGTCAGTACATCGATAGGCTAGTGGTGATGCCATGTCAGCGCCATGATAGAGGCCACATTGGAACCATGAGAAAAACCACGTCAGTGCCACGTTTCAAGCCACATGCTACTATCAGGTCAGCATAGTGTCCAAACAGGGATAGAGGTGTGATGAAATCATAGACATGTCGATGCCACATCATCTAGTACATGTGGAAGTGAACCACATGGAGATCAAATCATCTGCCACATAAACATGCCAGTAGATTATATCGAAAGATCGGAAGGATTTAGTGCATAGTGTTGAAGATTTCGGGGGCCTAGTGGCCAAGTGTCCCAGTGAGTTGATCAACTATTAACATGGTTCATTAAGCAAGGTTCCATATCGGATATTGAATATTATAATATAAGAGAATTGTTGCAGTGCTAAAGTCTTGGGGGGTCGATAGGCTGATACCTTGAAGGGATGATGGGTTGATCACTAGGTTGCATACCAGATCAGAAGAAATTGTTGAGGTGCAAACTTGTGGGTCAGTGGCCCTACGAGCCGACAAAAGTTAATATGACTATGATAAAAATTCAGAGGCGCGTGGTTGAACGCTTGGGGGGCCAGTATCTCGGTGGTCCCGGTGATGAGGTTGTGATGACTGATGAACAATCAATGGATGAGATTGAATTAGAAACTAGATTGGAAGGTCGTTGAGCATTAAAAGTTGATGTGTGTGTGAGAGCCCGATGGCTCGCTAAATGTCTTGGTCCGAAAGAGAATAGACAGACATTTGAGGTTAATCTGAGGACTGATCAGGAAGATACTAAGCGTTGAGGACATGTTGCATGTTTTGATGGGAAGTGAGTAGATCAACGACCATGATCTATTCCACGTCGCATCAGATTGTTGTTGAACATTGATGGTTGTATTGTGGCCAGTGAATAAAACATGTGAAATAAGAGATCGAGACCGATTTTCATGGAATTGTTTTACAACCTAATTTCAAGGAAAAGCCAAGGAATTTGGAGCCAACCTAATGAACACAAATTTTTGTATGTGGACAAACTCTTCTGTACATGGGCTCGATATAAATAACGATTCATTGATCATTTTACAACAACGGAGTAAGAGAGCAAGAAGAATAAGGATAACAAATTGAAGCTATGAGGCTCTGAGGTCCAAGGATGCCATAGAATGGAAGAGAAGATAATGTAATCGTCTAAGGGTGGTTGGGAGGTGCAAGGTCAAAGGAAAATATGAAGTCATGAGCTGGTGGAGAGTGTTTTGAAAGCAAGGGCAAAGCAGCAGATTTGTGCAAGTGAATGCTTGAAGCAAAGAGATGATTCAGTATTGTTGATTGTTTGAAGAGATTGGTGTCTCCAGTAGGTTGGTGCCTACATTTTTCTAAATTGGTTCTTAGCTAAGGGGATTGGTGTCTCCTGCATCTTGGTGTCTGCAACTATTGCAATTGTAGGTCGGATCCTATAGTCATTGTTGAGTTGATCCTTGGATGAGGAGAATGGTGTCTCCTGCAGGTTGGTGCTTGCAAATATAACAGTTGTAGGTTGTTTCCTACAAGAATTGTTGATTTGATGCTCAGTTGAGGGGATTGATATCTCCTACAGGTTGGTGCCTTCAAATATAGTAGTTGTAGGTTGGTGCCTACATGCATTGATGATTTGGTGCTCAGTTGTGGAGATTGTTATCTCCTACAGGTTGGTTCCTACAAATATTGTAACACTAGGTTGGTGCCTACATGATATTATAAAGACAAGTTTTGTGGTTTTCTCCCATTTGGGTTTCCATGTTAAATCTCTCTATACTGTGGATTGTATGGTTGTATACATATTTATCATTAATTGATTATGGATGGTAAAGTAATAAATTGATAAATATAGTAAGAGAAGAAATAGGTCTTGTATTGATTCACCTCCCGCCTCTCAGTTTAATTAAGTGTGCCAACAAGGATGGTTTAAACCATGTTACATACTTACTACATGCAAAGGGGATCAATGGTAGTTGGTCTATGCAAAGGTTCACGAGAGGAACCACATAGAGGAACAATTATTATACATCTAATAAGGAAAACATACATGTCTTCTAGTGCTTTTTACAAATCCTACGAGTTGGTCGGAACATTTCACATATTGAATATATGTTGTTCTTTTTAGCGTACAGATAGTCATATTCTTCAACATTGATAAGAAGCACTCCAACATGATTTTTTTCAAACTCAAATTCAATGAGCACAAATGTTTCTTGCCATGTGCATTCAAGTTATTAATGGAAATCTTTGACATTTTTTAAACACATTTCAGCTTTGTAGCTTTATAGCTTCTTAGTTCTCCATATATCTTCTTTTGCATGTGGTAGAAGTTGGTCTTCAAGCTGGATTGTGCCAGTGAGAAAAGTGATAATTCAAGGAGTCATAACTCTCAGCTCATAACTCATATTGAGGCATGAGTAGATTCATTGGAAAGGTAATTCAAAGGGGAACATGATAAAAGGTATATGTTTTCAAAATATCCATCTAGTTTATGTAGGAAGTTGTAGGAAAGGGACCTCTAAGTTGAATGACCAATGCAATTGTCATATGTGGGAGATTTCCAAAACAATTTTACTTTTGGAAACAATTTTGGATGAAAAAGGTACATGCCAAATGTGAATATTGAGCAAGGAAGGCTGCATATATTTCATGTTGGTGCATGTGCAATGAAGTGGAGGAACATTTGGAAGTGCACAACCTGACAATGAAAAAAGGATCAAGTTCTTAATAACAAGGTAGTGTTTTTTTAATGAGCAGGGAACACTCAAGGAGAGATTGTTATGGCAAAGTATCTTAAAAAGATGGTCAAATTCTAGGGACAAATATTGTTAAGTTATGTTGTAGATTTAATCCTAAGTTCAATCATGAAGAATAGAGGAACCAAAATTTGGTGTCTTGAAAAAGAGAGAATGCATACAAAACATTCATTGTAATTGGTAAGCGCAATTTAGATTACAGTATAAAATCTAGAGAAGGACCTTATTATTATATCTAGATATTGTATGAAGCAAAGAGAAGTGGTGATAGGTATAAGGAGCCATAAGAGCTCATGGTTATTTTGTCTGAATATTCAATCCACGAGAGAATATTTCCCTAGGGTATGAAAGAAACATACATGAATATTGATCTAAAATATTGTTTTATGGTCTTTGAGTCAACCTCATGAGGATTAAATCCCCCTGAATTTTCTAAAAGGTGGTACTCCTCTATTTTAAAATTGCATGCAAAAATATAAACAGTGACTGAGAAGGACTAGACCTATTTGAAATAAATAATCACATGCAAAGAATACCGGAGATAGGACCAGGTATCTTATGAAAAGAAATATTTACAATATATTACATGATCATAAACCAAAAGAGTGAAAATAAATATAATGACATTTCCATCACAGCATTCATCAAGACAATACCAATATTCAAGAAAAGGAAGCAAGAAAATATGGACCGCATATGGAAAAAAACTCCAAATGATCGTTTCATTAGACACAAAAAAGATTATGATAGATACACATTTGAAATCTTATGCTTGATATCAAAGTCTTTGAGATTGCAATAATGTAGTATCCCAAAATGGTTCTATGGGAACCTTAAAAATAATATATGTCTTTAAAAATACAAAACAAATGTCTTGAAAAAATATGTTTGTGTTTGTCCTTCAAAGAGGACTAGGATGGGGCTCATGTTGACCATGAAATAAAAAGACCTGGAAGCCATAAGAAAAACAATCAAGGATCATCCTGGGTTTCACATATTACTAGGAAATGAAAGGCAATATGACAAATGATTGTAGAAGAATAAGTTTGTTACTTGACTCACTGTGATGGAAAGTTTTTTTGAACCAGTTATTTGCTTGAAGGTACTTCTTTTGTAGATTCTTGATGTGATTGAGGTGGCATAATTGCTAGAACCATTTCTTGTTATTCTAGCTCGGTGATTTTGATTAAGGATTTTTTATCCAGATGGATTTCGGTGGCCTCCCACGGTCGTTTTGAGGCCCTAAACAGTGTTTTTAGGGCTCACCAAAATCAAACTGGGATCAAAGTCATATTCTGATGGCAACATCCGTAGTCCTCAGATAGACCTTTCCAATGGGCTATCGTGTGCAAAAGTTACGACCCTGAGAAGTAGATGTATTAGCTTACCCCAATGAGGCCCACATGACTTTTGGCGCTTCATCTCCTAGGGTTAGGTTTTTGGATGTCTAGGGTTTTGGAATTCATGCTTATTTTAAAAATGCCTTGAGAGCCTCATTGTAGTCATCTTCTTTTGAATGAGCGCATCCGTCACATCTCTTCTCAAAGATAAGTCGCTGCCATTCCAGCAAGCTTGTTTTCCACTACATTTTACAGTTTCAACTTATTTCCTTATTGAATAGAAAACCAGTTTTATTGTATCTCTGTTATTTTGTGTTAAGCATATTTTGAATCTATTTTCATTTCGTTCTGCTCATAAAATCTGGATCAGTGGTATCAGAGCAGTCTGCTCCTTGTCATCTTAATGCATGTCCCCAATGTGGTCAGGGTACAAATAATTGGGTCTCGAGCTTGTTTCTCTTGAGGAAAAAATCTCTCGCACGCCCAAGTGACCTCTCATGGAAGGAGAAAAGAAATATGATAGGACAGGAGATCCTTTCAAAATGTTGCTTAAGGAATCCCTCACACAACAGAGGAACAATATGATGGATAGTTTCGTCCAAATCCTTCGGCGACTACCAATAGGCGACACATCTTCCTCGAGCAGAGGCACCGCCCCATTCAAGGTACACATCAACTTCGATATTCCTATATTTGAAGGTCAGATAGACCCAGATGTTGTATAAAAGTGGTTGAATCTACTAGAAGGGTATTTTTCTGTCCATAACTTTTTGAATAGAGAAAAGATTACTTTTGCACTCCTCAAATTCATTCCCCATGTCAAAGATTGGTGGGAAACTTTCTGTGAGCAAAAGGAAATAGAGGAACCTTCATTATTTACAGTCACGGCCACCTGGGAATCCTTCATGGATGTTATTAAGGAATAATACTACTCTGTCAGAAGTTATGACGACTTGTATACCAAATGGACCACATTGTGGCAAGAAAGAGACCAAGCAGTGCTAGAGTTCACAAATATATTCCATACCTTGTGCACCAAGTTGGGTATCAAAGATTCAGAGTGACATCTGATGCTCAAGTATCGTGGTGCTCTTCATAGATACATTAAGACCAAAATCGAATTTATGGACATATCGTCCTTGGGCACGGCCTATCAATATGTTGTCAAAATCGAGCAGAAGCTCAAAGAAAAGACGCAGTAATTTGGGCCTGGGAACCCCTCACAACAAAAGC
>JZKD02S0516956.1:0-16771 GCA_000966675.3 Picea glauca
AAGGACTTGTATTCTTTTGACTCTAGCAAGGTCAAATGTATAGGTCTAATTAAATATTTGTGCATCACTCTGGCTCAAATCCCAGTGAAAAGCATGGTTATGGATATTGTGGTGGATGAAATTCCTCTGAAATATGGTATGTTGTTATCTAGATATTGGGGAGATAAGATGAAAGGTACTTTGTAGTTAGATATGTCATATTCTACCATCCTGATATTTGGACAATAGAGAAGACTGTATAGAGAAACTCTAATGAAGTATATGGTCAACAATCAGGAAAAACCACACAATTACCCATTATACTTTGTCCACTCTGATTTGGATTCATTCATATTGTACAATGATGGTGACCTGGATAATCAAATTGCATAGTTAGAAGATGACGCATCTAGCCTGAAGGAGAATCAAACAATCACCAAGAGGGATAAAGCTGTAGCAGGAAAAAGTGATGAATTAATTGCATATTTTTGGAGTCTGGATTTTGATGGAGCTGTGAGAAAAGAAGGAGCTGGAGCTGAGGTCTGGTTGCACAATCATAAATCAAGGTACTCAGAAATCCACTCTTACAAGCTACATTTCCAGTGCACCAACAACATAGCAGGGTACAAATCTTTGTTACTCGGCCTAAAACTACTGAAGAAGGATGGTGCCAAGAATATTATGGTAAGAGGAGACTCTGAACTTGTCATTAAATAGATTAAAGGTGAGTACTTAGATAAGCATCCCAGACTCATAGCTTACAGGGATGTTGTTTTAGATTTTCTAGAATGTTTCTCGGAAATCAACTTGCAGGTGATGCCCAGGGGCTAGAACATACTTGCAGTTGGATTGGCTACCTTGGCCGCTACATGAAAAATACCTTTCAAACCAAATCGCCAATACACAGTGGAGGTAAAGTGCATATCAACTGTCTCGGATAACATCAAGTACTTGTAGGTATTTGGCAACGATGAACAAATTGAAGATTTTTTCAGTGCAAAAATGATTTTGAATGTACAAACATAGATGTAGAGGATGATGATGATAGTGTAAAAAAGTCATATTTAGAAAAGGATAGTGTAAATAAAGTAGATTCAGATGAAATAAATGAAAATGATGAAGATTCTGATGTTTTGCAATTAAAAAATAAAGTCCTACCTAGAGGTTTGGTGCCTTTAGAGAAATTATTTGATTTCAACGATGTATCAAAGAAACCAAATATTGAACCTAGTGGCAAAGAGGTCAAATTGTGTAACATAGGAACAAAAGAAAAACCCAAGATGATAAAACTATCCAAATATTTAGCTCTCGAGCAAAAGCACAAATACATTGAATTGTTTAAGGAATATGTAGATGTGTTTTCTTGTAGTTATGAAGATTTAAAATCTTATGACACAAGCAACATACAACATAAAATTCCCATTAAAGACGAAAATAAAACTTTCAGGCAGAAACTGAGGAGAATCAATCCGAAGTTACTTCCCCTGATAGAAAAAGAGATTAAAAAGATGTATGATGCCAAAATCATAGTTCCTTTAAGATTTTCCAAATGGTTTTCCAATCTGGTTCCCACTAGAAAGAAAATTGGTGAAATCAGGCTTTGCATTGATTTCAAAAACCTGAACAAGGTCTCCCTCAAAGACAACTATCCTTTAACGAAAATGGATCACATCCTGCAAAATTTAGTTGGGGCTAGCAATATATTTATACTAGATGGCTTTTTGGGCTATAACTAGGTCCTTGTCCACCCAGACGACCAGGAAAAAACCGCTTTCACCACACCCTGGGGGACTTTCATGTATGTGAAAATGCCCTTTGGTCTGATGAATGGTGGTGCCACTTTCCAAAGAGAAATGGACATTGATTTTGTGGATGAGCTCGGTAGGTTCATAGTTATATATTTGGATGATGTTATTGTCTACTCTAAATCAGATGAGGAACATTTAAAACATCTCAGACGAGTATTTGAGAAGTGCAGACAGTTTGGGATTTCTTTGAATCCCAAGAAAAATCTTTTTGGTTTGGAAGAAGGTAAGTTGTTGGGGCATATAATCTCTAAATATGGAATTAAAATAGACACCAATAGAATAGAGGCTATCCAGAAGGTAGAAAACCCTAGGAACATTAAAGAATTGCAATCATTCATTGGTAAAATAATTTTTTTGAGAAGATTCATACCCAACTTGGTCGAACTCCTTAGGAACATAAAAAAGATGCTAAAAAAAAGATGCCAAAATAAAATGGAACGCTGAGTCTAAACAATATTTCGAATAGGTAAAATGTGCACTTACACAAGCACATGTCTTGATCAATCCAGATTACTCTAAAGATTTCTATTTGTTCTCTTTTGCCTCAGAGCACACTATTGCAACAGTTTTATTACAAAAAAATAGTGAAGGGCATGAACAACCCATAGCCTTTTTTAGCAAGTCATTAAGAGATGTTGCACTAAACTATAATATAATGGAGAAACAAGCTTTCTCCCTAGAAAAAACAATAAAATATTTTAGAGTTTATATTCTCCATTCTCATACTATTGCTTATGTTCCAAATGCAGCGGTGAAAGATATCTTGACTCAGGATAACCCTGATGGTAGGAGAGGGAAGTGGATTGCTGTTATTCTAGAATACGACATAGAAATAAAACCCACTAAAATGATCAAGGGTCATGGTTTAGCCAAATTGATGGCTGAATCCAATTTTCATGCTTTGGATAGAAATTTCTTGGTTGCAGTTGACGAATAGAGAGAGCAGAAGAATCCACATGTAAAAGAGGTATTCTTAAATTCTCCATGGTACACATACCTCATATTTGTCCTACATAACTTACAAGCTCCTCCTGGTTTAACTAAAACTAAATCTAGATTCTTGAAATTAAAAGCATTGAAATATTGTATTTTAGATGGAAACCTTTATTGGAAAGATCCTGGAGGTATCTTGCTCAATTACTTATTAAAAGATGAATATGACAAGGTGTTGCAGGATTTCCATGAAGGATATTTTGGCAGACATCTAAGTTGGAATGCTAACAAAATCCTTAGAGTTGGTTTTCACTAGCCCAACTTGTTTGCAGATGCACATGAAAGGGTGAGTTCCTTCCACACATGTCAAGTTTTCGAGGGTAAAAGGAAACTCTTTCCTCTACCCCTTGGACCCATTTCAGTTGAATATCCTTTCCAGCAACGGCGTCTGGACTTTATTGGTGAAATTCATCCATCCTCTTCTAGTCAGCACAAGTGGATCCTCACGACCATGGACTATTTCACAAAGTGGATTGAAGATGTACCCTACGGGCAAGCCACTGACTCTGTCATCATTAAATTATTGGAGACTAATATTATTTCTCACTTTGGATTCCCTAGGAAGATCATAAATAACATTGTAGTGGCATTCAGATCCAAAAATTTAGTTGAATGTTGTACCAAGTACCAAATTACTTTGGGACACTCCACAACCTATTACCCTCAGGGAAATGGGTTAGATGAGTCCTCAAATAAAATTCTGGTGAATATCATTAAGAAGACGTTGCAAGAAAATAAGAAATCCTGGCATAACAAGCTAGTTTATGCACTCTGGGATGACAGACTGAGCACCAAAATATCAATTGGTATGTCTTCATACCAGTTGGTATATGGCATTGAGGCAATTTTCCCTACTTCTTTGGGAGCCCCTGATATGAAATTGTTGCAAGAAGTACAGGTTGAACCTAATGATACCCAAAGGAGAGTAAATTATATGATCCAATTACAACATTCCATAGAAGAAGTATATAACAAGACCCAAGTTATCCAGGAAAGCATAAAAAAGATTTATGATAGGAGAACTAAAGAGGATGATTTTGAATTGGGAGAATTAGTACTGAAGTGGAATTCTAGGACTGAGGATAAGGGTAAACATGGAAAGTTCGATAGTTTTTGGAAAGACCCTTATATCAATCAGGCATATAGAGGCAATAATTCATTTTTGCTAAAGGACATGGAAGGAGCAGAACTGCCAGGAGGACTTGTAAATGGAAGAATGCTCAAGCTTTATGTCCCACCCCAATGAGGATCTTAGTCATCCAATTTCATTGTACAAACCGTTCCTTTTTACTTTCANGTCATGGTTTAGCCAAATTGATGGCTGAATCCAATTTTCATGCTTTGGATAGAAATTTCTTGGTTGCAGTTGACGAATAGAGAGAGCAGAAGAATCCACATGTAAAAGAGGTATTATTAAATTCTCCATGGTACACATACCTCATATTTGTCCTACATAACTTACAAGCTCCTCCTGGTTTAACTAAAACTAAATCTAGATTCTTGAAATTAAAAGCATTGAAATATTGTATTTTAGATGGAAACCTTTATTGGAAAGATCCTGGAGGTATCTTGCTCAATTACTTATTAAAAGATGAAGATGACAAGGTGTTGCAGGATTTCCATGAAGGATATTGTGGCAGACGTCTAAGTTGGAATGCTAACAAAATCCTTAGAGTTGGTTTTCACTAGCCCAACTTGTTTGCAGATGCACATGAAAGGGTGAGTTCCTTCCACAAATGTCAAGTTTTCGAAGGTAAAAGGAAAATCTTTACTCTACCCCTTGGACCCATTTCAGTTGAAGATCCTTTCCAGCAACGGGGTCTGGACTTTATTGGTGAAATTCATCCATCCTCTTCTAGTCAGCACAAGTGGATCCTCACGACCATGGACTGTTTCACAAAGTGGATTGAAGTTGTACCTTGCGGGCAAGCCACTGACTCTATCATCATTAAATTATTGGAGACTAATATTATTTCTCACTTTGGATTCCCTAGGAAGATCATAACTAACATTGCAGTGGCATTCAGATCCAAAAATTTAGTTGAATGTTGTACCAAGTACCAAATTACTTTGGGACACTCCACAACCTATTACCCTCAGGGAAATGGGTTAGATGAGTCCTCAAATAAAATTCTGGTGAATATCATTAAGAAGACGTTGCAAGAAAATAAGAAATCCTGGCATAACAAGCTAGTTTATGCACTCTGGGATGACAGACTGAGCACCAAAATATCAATTGGTATGTCTTCATACCAGTTGGTATATGGCATTGAGGCAATTTTCCCTACTTCTTTGGGAGCCCCTGATATGAAATTGTTGCAAGAAGTACAGGTTGAACCTAATGATACCCAAAGGAGAGTAAATTATATGATCCAATTACAACATTCCATAGAAGAAGTATATAACAAGACCCAAGTTATCCAGGAAAGCATAAAAAAGATTTATGATAGGAGAACTAAAGAGGATGATTTTGAATTGGGAGAATTAGTACTGAAGTGGAATTCTAGGACTGAGGATAAGGGTAAACATGGAAAGTTCGATAGTTTTTGGAAAGACCCTTATATCAATCAGGCATATAGAGGCAATAATTCATTTTTGCTAAAGGACATGGAAGGAGCAGAACTGCCAGGAGGACTTGTAAATGGAAGAATGCTCAAGCTTTATGTCCCACCCCAATGAGGATCTTAGTCATCCAATTTCATTGTACAAACCGTTCCTTTTTACTTTCANAAAGATTACATGATTGCAGAGTTGAAGTGAGAATTCGAATTCTTTGAATTACACTTGTGGCTTAGAGATACCTTCCTAGACCTTTGCGACGAGATTGGACTCTGGGAGTCCAATCTCCCACTATATCTTTTACCCGAAATTTACCATTTCACCGAGTTTTCCCTCAAGTGCCAGGATCATTATATTCCCAATCAGAGAGCCATCGTTTCATCATTTGGAGAGACCCTTTTCACTATTACACCTGAAATCATTGACCAGATGATGCAAGTACCTAGAGCTGAATCCTTTTCCCCTTTTACCATTGAAATTCTAACCAAAATGTACTAGAAGTTGTCTTTTCCCTAGAGAGAAAAATGTTTTGAGATTTTCCTCCTTGAGAGTGCCCAGTTTCCCAAGAAAAATACCCCCTACCATTTCTCCATGTTCTTAGTAAAGGGTAACCAATTCATTTCTTTCTTGTGTTGTCTTCTCAGATATTATTCAGACGAGTGTGTGGAAAAATCTATCCTAGTTTTCCTATCCTTTTTCTCTACCGAAGAGAAGGCCACCACCCAGTTCAATTTCAGTTGGTTTCTGGCCGATAACATTCATGAGAAACTCTTCAATTTTCCTACAGAAAGCATGTTCAGGTATTCATTAATACAGGCATACATGTTCTTATTTTTCCAATTATACAAGTTTCCTTTATTTCCGTAGAGGCTCAAACAAGACGACAATCCACAACTGGTCACATCCTGGACCTCATTACTAAGAAAGAACTCATCCAAGTTCAGTTTTAAGCAGTTCATTGACCAATTTTACCACCTAGTGGTAAGCATACTAAGAGGACATAAATAACCCATAATTAATGAAGAGATTCAAAGGATCCTACACCTATTAGACCTTGCTAAAACAGGGGATTGGTACTTGTACCAGGACCACACAGAGATCAAAGTTTATGGATGTGAGATAGCTCCTTTCAAGCTTCCCAAATATTTGTCTGTCCAAATATTTTCTCTGGAATATATCAGACAAATGATCAACTCAGATGATATTCATTGTCTGGCCTTTAAGAAGAAACAATAGCTCAGGATTAAAGGTCAGATAGGCTCCTTCATTTGCAACAGTAGAGTTGAAGGGGAAGAAGCAAACAAGTTGTTACATGAAATGAAATTCAAGCAAAGTTTCCCATGGCACTACAATCCTTGTGGTATCATTGAAGAAACTAGATTGAAGAACAAAATTTTCCCATATGCTCATGTGCCCAAAACAGAAGTTGAGAAGTTCATGAACTAGACAAAGTGGGAGGAAAACAATCTGCTAGACATAGAACAACAGCCTCCTCCTGCCAGTATTTCACATACCACTACTCCTCAAGTACCAACAGAGAAGAGACCCAGGAAAGATGTATCTCCCTTAGTCATCGAAGTCTCAACATATGACTTCCAGGTTTACAGAAAGAGGTCCAAGACCAGTCATACACCTGACAGGTATGGCAAAGAAGAGACTCAGTCCACTATAGTCATGGAAGGGGAACATTCAATATTTTCCTCAGGAAGCCAACAAATTATTTCCACTTCCTCATCGAATAAGAAAGGTGATACAACATTAACAACCAGATCTACACAAGAGCCTGCAGGACTCAACCTTTTTGAGAAGTATAAATTGACCAAGAAGAAAACCGAGATGCTGACAAATAGTACCTATGGTAAAAAATGGAAATAGACATCCAGAACCCAACATAGGTTGTTATCTGCTTTTGATACAGAGAATGGGAGAATGCACATGGCATACTTGTAGGCTCAGGTGACTCAGCCCAAAACAATTTCTGATTATAAAAGGTCAACGTTTGAGTTTGATGTTGCAGAAGTACACCTAGATGATCAAATGGATTTACATAGATAGACTGGAGAAATTATTTTCTCCAGCCTAGCCAACACCTCCACAACTGCTGCAAAGTTGCAGGTTTCCTTGAACAATGTCCAGACTCAGCTGAAGTTGGAAAAGGTGTCTTCTTTGGAAAAGGATAACAAGATAAAATCTCTGGAGGAACTGGTACTCAAAATTGGATATGATCCATCCAATGTCAAAGCAGCAGAATAAATCATTAAAAAGAAGAATGATGACATAGCCTCCCCGAGGAAACAATTGAAAATTTCCATTATAGAAGACTCACAAACTAAATAAATAGCTGATACCGAAGGCCATAAAGAGGAAATGTTGAAGTTGATCATGGAGCAGAATGCTCAGATTAAAGAAATGGAAGTCGAGCTGGAAAAGATAGTTAAGGAAAAGGAGAAGAATGTGCTAATGGTGGTCATACCATTAAATGCATTTCCCATCACAGGTATCAACACAACAATAGAAACCATGACAACAAAGATGCCAACGACAACCTCATTAACAACCACATATGCTTTAGAAAAATTATCAAAGTCTATGCAAGACATGTCTCTGCAGGAAAAAGAAATCAAAAGACTACATGATGAGATCAATAACCTCCAACAGTTAAAGTCCACCTTTTAGTCAAGCTACAACACTGAAATGCATAAGTCTCAGAGGCTTAAGTAAGAACTTCAGAACCTACAGAGAGAAACATTCACGGCCAAAACTCTTTNAGAGCCATCATTTCATCATCTGGAGAGACCCTTTTCACTATTACACCTGAAACCATTGACCAAATGATGCAAGTACCTAGAGCTGAATCCTTTTCCCCTTTTACCATTGAAATTCTAACCAAAATGCACTAGAAGTTGTCTTTTCCCTAGAGTGAAAAATGTTTTGAGATTTTCCTCCTTGAGAGTGCTTAGTAAAGGGTAACCAAGTCATTTCTCCATGTTCTTAGTAAAGGGTAACCAAGTCATTTCTTGCTTGTGTTGTCTTCTCAGATATTATTCAGACGAGTGTGTGGAAAAATCTATCCTAGGTTTCCTATCCTTTTTCTCTACCGAAGAGAAGGCCACCACCCAGTTCAATTTCAGTCGGTTTATGGCCGATAACATTCATGAGAAACTCTTCAATTTTCCTATAGAAAGCATGTTCAGGTATTCATCAATACGAGCATACATGTTCTTATTTTTCCAATTATACAAGTTTTCTTTATTTTCGTAGAGGCTCAAACAAGACGACAATCCACAACTGGTCACATCCTGGACCTCATTACTAAGAAAGAACTCATCCAAGTTCAATTTTAAGCAGTTCATCGACCAATTTTACCACCTAGTGGTAAGCATACTAAGAGGACATAAATAACCCATAATTAATGAAGATATTCAAAGGATCCTACACCTATTAGACCTTGCTAAAACAGGGGATTGGTACTTGTACCAGGACCACACAGAGATCAAAGTTTATGGATGTGAGATAGCTCCTTTCAAGCTTCCCAAATATTTGTCTGTCCAAATATTTTCTCTGGAATATATCAGACAAATGATCAACTCAGATGATATTCATTGTCTGGCCTTTAAGAAGAAACAATAGCTCAGGATTAAAGGTCAGATAGGCTCCTTCATTTGCAACAGTAGAGTTGAAGGGGAAGAAGCAAACAAGTTGTTACATGAAATGAAATTCAAGCAAAGTTTCCCATGGCACTACAATCCTTGTGGTATCATTGAAGAAACTAGATTGAAGAACAAAATTTTCCCATATGCTCATGTGCCCAAAACAGAAGTTGAGAAGTTCATGAACTAGACAAAGTGGGAGGAAAACAATCTGCTAGACATAGAACAACAGCCTCCTCCTGCCAGTATTTCACATACCACTACTCCTCAAGTACCAACAGAGAAGAGACCCAGGAAAGATGTATCTCCCTTAGTCATCGAAGTCTCAACATATGACTTCCAGGTTTACAGAAAGAGGTCCAAGACCAGTCATACACCTGACAGGTATGGCAAAGAAGAGACTCAGTCCACTATAGTCATGGAAGGGGAACATTCAATATTTTCCTCAGGAAGCCAACAAATTATTTCCACTTCCTCATCGAATAAGAAAGGTGATACAACATTAACAACCAGATCTACACAAGAGCCTGCAGGACTCAACCTTTTTGAGAAGTATAAATTGACCAAGAAGAAAACCGAGATGCTGACAAATAGTACCTATGGTAAAAAATGGAAATAGACATCCAGAACCCAACATAGGTTGTTATCTGCTTTTGATACAGAGAATGGGAGAATGCACATGGCATACTTGTAGGCTCAGGTGACTCAGCCCAAAACAATTTCTGATTATAAAAGGTCAACGTTTGAGTTTGATGTTGCAGAAGTACACCTAGATGATCAAATGGATTTACATAGATAGACTGGAGAAATTATTTTCTCCAGCCTAGCCAACACCTCCACAACTGCTGCAAAGTTGCAGGTTTCCTTGAACAATGTCCAGACTCAGCTGAAGTTGGAAAAGGTGTCTTCTTTGGAAAAGGATAACAAGATAAAATCTCTGGAGGAACTGGTACTCAAAATTGGATATGATCCATCCAATGTCAAAGCAGCAGAATAAATCATTAAAAAGAAGAATGATGACATAGCCTCCCCGAGGAAACAATTGAAAATTTCCATTATAGAAGACTCACAAACTAAATAAATAGCTGATACCGAAGGCCATAAAGAGGAAATGTTGAAGTTGATCATGGAGCAGAATGCTCAGATTAAAGAAATGGAAGTCGAGCTGGAAAAGATAGTTAAGGAAAAGGAGAAGAATGTGCTAATGGTGGTCATACCATTAAATGCATTTCCCATCACAGGTATCAACACAACAATAGAAACCATGACAACAAAGATGCCAACGACAACCTCATTAACAACCACATATGCTTTAGAAAAATTATCAAAGTCTATGCAAGACATGTCTCTGCAGGAAAAAGAAATCAAAAGACTACATGATGAGATCAATAACCTCCAACAGTTAAAGTCCACCTTTTAGTCAAGCTACAACACTGAAATGCATAAGTCTCAGAGGCTTAAGTAAGAACTTCAGAACCTACAGAGAGAAACATTCACGGCCAAAACTCTTTCAGAGGCCAAGGAGAATATTTGGATAGATATCTACATATCCATGACAGAAATTTGGCCACTCATACAGATTATGTTTGAGAAGCATGAATTAGTATAGAGAAGCAGACATGCCATTGAAAAGATTAGAGGAGAACTAGGATAAAATCATACATAGGAAAACGAGATCATTAAATTCTTAAATTCTAAAACCAGAGAGGAGATGGAGGCCTTAGAGATTGAAGATAGAACATAAACTATCCTTGAGGTCAAAAGGGTTTTGATCAAGAGAGGATTGATGCTACAGCTTGAGGAAAGAGCCCAAGCAATGGACACTAGAGTTCATAGGTTCTTCAAAAAAATGGATGCACTACATAATAAAGGAGCTACCAGGGTTAGTTTCAATCAATGACAAGTTGATTACCCTATCNATTCAAAGGATCCTACACCTATTAGACCTTGCTAAAACAGGGGATTGGTACTTGTACCAGGACCACACAGAGATCAAAGTTTATGGATGTGAGATAGCTCCTTTCAAGCTTCCCAAATATTTGTCTGTCCAAATATTTTCTCTGGAATATATCAGACAAATGATCAACTCAGATGATATTCATTGTCTGGCCTTTAAGAAGAAACAATAGCTCAGGATTAAAGGTCAGATAGGCTCCTTCATTTGCAACAGTAGAGTTGAAGGGGAAGAAGCAAACAAGTTGTTACATGAAATGAAATTCAAGCAAAGTTTCCCATGGCACTACAATCCTTGTGGTATCATTGAAGAAACTAGATTGAAGAACAAAATTTTCCCATATGCTCATGTGCCCAAAACAGAAGTTGAGAAGTTCATGAACTAGACAAAGTGGGAGGAAAACAATCTGCTAGACATAGAACAACAGCCTCCTCCTGCCAGTATTTCACATACCACTACTCCTCAAGTACCAACAGAGAAGAGACCCAGGAAAGATGTATCTCCCTTAGTCATCGAAGTCTCAACATATGACTTCCAGGTTTACAGAAAGAGGTCCAAGACCAGTCATACACCTGACAGGTATGGCAAAGAAGAGACTCAGTCCACTATAGTCATGGAAGGGGAACATTCAATATTTTCCTCAGGAAGCCAACAAATTATTTCCACTTCCTCATCGAATAAGAAAGGTGATACAACATTAACAACCAGATCTACACAAGAGCCTGCAGGACTCAACCTTTTTGAGAAGTATAAATTGACCAAGAAGAAAACCGAGATGCTGACAAATAGTACCTATGGTAAAAAATGGAAATAGACATCCAGAACCCAACATAGGTTGTTATCTGCTTTTGATACAGAGAATGGGAGAATGCACATGGCATACTTGTAGGCTCAGGTGACTCAGCCCAAAACAATTTCTGATTATAAAAGGTCAACGTTTGAGTTTGATGTTGCAGAAGTACACCTAGATGATCAAATGGATTTACATAGATAGACTGGAGAAATTATTTTCTCCAGCCTAGCCAACACCTCCACAACTGCTGCAAAGTTGCAGGTTTCCTTGAACAATGTCCAGACTCAGCTGAAGTTGGAAAAGGTGTCTTCTTTGGAAAAGGATAACAAGATAAAATCTCTGGAGGAACTGGTACTCAAAATTGGATATGATCCATCCAATGTCAAAGCAGCAGAATAAATCATTAAAAAGAAGAATGATGACATAGCCTCCCCGAGGAAACAATTGAAAATTTCCATTATAGAAGACTCACAAACTAAATAAATAGCTGATACCGAAGGCCATAAAGAGGAAATGTTGAAGTTGATCATGGAGCAGAATGCTCAGATTAAAGAAATGGAAGTCGAGCTGGAAAAGATAGTTAAGGAAAAGGAGAAGAATGTGCTAATGGTGGTCATACCATTAAATGCATTTCCCATCACAGGTATCAACACAACAATAGAAACCATGACAACAAAGATGCCAACGACAACCTCATTAACAACCACATATGCTTTAGAAAAATTATCAAAGTCTATGCAAGACATGTCTCTGCAGGAAAAAGAAATCAAAAGACTACATGATGAGATCAATAACCTCCAACAGTTAAAGTCCACCTTTTAGTCAAGCTACAACACTGAAATGCATAAGTCTCAGAGGCTTAAGTAAGAACTTCAGAACCTACAGAGAGAAACATTCACGGCCAAAACTCTTTTAGAGGCCAAGGAGAATATTTGGATAGATATCTGCAAATCCATGACAAAAATTTGGCCACTCATACAGATTATGGTTGAGAAGCATGAATTAGTATAGAGAAGCAGACATGCCATTGAAAATATTAGAGGAGAACTAGGATAAAATCATACATAGGAAAACAAGATCATTAAATTCTTAAATTCTAAAACCAGAGAGGAGATGGAGGCCTTAGAGATTGAATATAGAACATAAACTATCCTTGAGGTCAAAAGGGTTTTGATCAAGAGAGGATTGATGCTACAACTTGAAGAAAGAGCCCAAGCAATGGACACTAGAGTTCATAGGTTCAAAAATATGGATGCACTACATAATAAAGGAGCTACCAGGGTTAGTTTCAATCAATGACAAGTTGATTACCCTATCAGAGAACAAAAAAAAGATCATCATAGTGGAAAAGGATGGTTCTAAGTTTGTGGGGATACAGGGTAGCATCACTGGTAAAGAATTTTTGGAGACTCTATAGTTGGACCTCAACATCCAACACGACATCAAGTACATCTTCATCACCAAGCCCACCTTTTCCAAATACACAGAGATGGATGGATTTTACCGAAGGTTACTCAAAGTTACCATCCCTAGTCAAAAGATATGGGATGACCTGTGTGATCTGATCGAGTAAGGATGAGGTGTACATCCTACTCAGCATATGGTACAATCAAAATCAAGTCAAATATGGATCACCAACCACTTCCTTAGAATCATCATCAAGGATTCGAGGATCAGGTAGAATTCCTATATTTTTGTATAATGTAATCCATTTAGTTAGATTTTGTCTCCACTGTATATTGATCATTGATGATAGGATAGAGTGCAATTTTTTCGATAAATACTTCAGACTTCGAAGTATTGAGGGTTGATCTTTACACCCAAGAAAACTGTAAATATGTAATCTTTTGAAGTGATCTACCAGTAATAAAAGGGATGATTCACAGGATTCCTACATGTTGATGTTGGTAATGTTTTACTTTCTTTGTTGAATGTTATTCTACTCCTTTATCATTTATGTTTTCTATCTCTGATTTTTAAAAGAAGTTTAAGTGAAGAATTTATCTCAGATACTTTGTTTCTGGATTTTAAGGATCTCAATGTTTTCTTATGATATTACAATAAGAAAATTCTTATGTTTTCATTATCTTGCCACGTGAGGAGACCTAATAAAATATGTATTCGATCTCAACCCTTAACAAAAACCCCATAGCCCAATGGTGGCGTAAGCATACTTCAACCATATTTATTAAAACAAAACAACACACTCATACCTTTTTAAATAGCCTAATATCTACAATCCAAACATATTTAAATCATACAAAGAGATCCCTCTCTGAAACTGGTAGGGCTAGATCCTATTTTCGAAGTGGTTGGATAAATTTACCTATGCAAGGATGATTTTAAGGATGGAAATTTATTTTAAAATGTAGAAACCTTGGCGAATATTACTAATCCTTCATATGCAACTATAAAATGTTTGGTGATATTTTTGTAAAAATATTCAAGTTTCTAAGGATTTTACATAGTTTGTATAAAAGTTTGGCGATTTTCAAGGTAAAACAATTTTATCCAATAGAATTTGGGCAAATCGTTTTTAGAATAGTGAATATTGTTTTACAAAAAACCATGGAAAATTAGCCCATGAGCAAAATTTAGCCCCTAAAATCATCCTTGTGTAACCTATGATAAATTTATTCTACCTCCTGACAACCTTTGGGAATTTATAGAGCATTAAAACCATGGATCCTGTCATTTTATCCGTAACAGAACAAGATTCCACCTTGAAAGAAGAAGCCCTAATTGACAGGGACTTTGATATTTTTCACATAGAAATAACCGTCTCACCCATTTACGTATCCAAAGCCAATTTGTTAGATAATGTAGGAAGAAGAATACCTTTCCTTGAAGTGATCCAAGCCTCCATAGTCCCTTATGCTATTGAAGTTTCTTTCCCTTTCCCAGAATTCATAAGCTGGTGTGTCGAGCAAAACTTGTCGGAAGAAAGAGTCATTTTAAATAGGTTAGGGTCAGAGGTCTTGTGTAGAGTAGATACCTCGTCAGTTTGACATGACCTTGGTACACCAGAATCTCCCCCCATAGCATCTGAACCATTCGAGGTCAAACCCAAACATTATTCTAAAAGTCTTTCGTTGCCTATGCATGTAAGCATTATGGTTAATGAGGTCAAGTTGGCATGTTCCATACTCAGTCAAATATTAGGTTTGGATAACGACAATTTTTTAGTAGAGGTCATGTTGGGTTTTCTGTTGACCTTTTTTCAGTCAGANTCAACATCCAACACGACATCAAGTACATCTTCATCACCAAGCCCACCTTTTCCAAATACACAGAGATGGATGGATTTTACCGAAGGTTACTCAAAGTTACCATCCCTAGTCAAAATATATGGGATGACCTGTGTGATCTGATCGAGTAATGATGAGGTGTACATCCTACTCAGCATATGGTACAATCACAATCAAGTCAAATATGGATCACCAACCACTTCCTTAGAATCATCATCAAGGATTCGAGGATCAAGTAGAATTCCTATATTTTTGTATAATGTAATCCATTTAGTTAGATTTTGTCTCCACTGTATCTTGATCATTAATGATAGGATAGAGTGCAATTTTTTCGATAAATACTTCAGATTTCGAAGTATTCAGGGTTGATCTTTACACCCAAGAAAACTGTAAATATGTAATCTTTTGAAGTGATCTACCAGTAATAAAAGGGATGATTCACATGATTCCTACATGTTGATGTTGGTAATGTTTTATTTTCTTTGTTGAATGTTATTCTACTCCTTTATCATTTATGTTTTCTATCTCTGATTTTTAAAAGAAGTTTAAGTGACGAATTTATCTCAGATACTTTGTTTCTGGATTTTAAGGATCTCAATGTTTTCTTATGATATTACAATAAGGAAATTATTATGTTTTCATTATCTTGCCACGTGAGGAGACCTAATAAAATATGTATTCGATCTCAACCCTTAACAAAAACCCCATAGCCCAATGGTGGCGTAAGCATACTTCAACCATATTTATTAAAACAAAACAACACACTCATACCTTTTTAAATAGCCTAATATCTACAATCCAAACATATTTAAATCATACAAAGAGATCCCTCTCTGAAACTGGTAGGGCTAGATCCTATTTTCGAAGTGGTTGGATAAATTTACCTATGCAAGGATGATTTTAAGGATGGAAATTTATTTTAAAATGTAGAAACCTTGGCGAATATTACTAATCCTTCATATGCAACTATAAAATGTTTGGTGATATTTTTGTAAAAATATTCAAGTTTCTAAGGATTTTACATAGTTTGTATAAAAGTTTGGCGATTTTCAAGGTAAAACAATTTTATCCAATAGAATTTGGGCAAATCGTTTTTAGAATAGTGAATATTGTTTTACAAAAAACCATGGAAAATTAGCCCATGAGCAAAATTTAGCCCCTAAAATCATCCTTGTGTAACCTATGATAAATTTATTCTACCTCCTGACAACCTTTGGGAATTTATAGAGCATTAAAACCATGGATCCTGTCATTTTATCCGTAACAGAACAAGATTCCACCTTGAAAGAAGAAGCCCTAATTGACAGGGACTTTGATATTTTTCACATAGAAATAACCGTCTCACCCATTTACGTATCCAAAGCCAATTTGTTAGATAATGTAGGAAGAAGAATACCTTTCCTTGAAGTGATCCAAGCCTCCATAGTCCCTTATGCTATTGAAGTTTCTTTCCCTTTCCCAGAATTCATAAGCTGGTGTGTCGAGCAAAACTTGTCGGAAGAAAGAGTCATTTTAAATAGGTTAGGGTCAGAGGTCTTGTGTAGAGTAGATACCTCGTCAGTTTGACATGACCTTGGTACACCAGAATCTCCCCCCATAGCATCTGAACCATTCGAGGTCAAACCCAAACATTATTCTAAAAGTCTTTCGTTGCCTATGCATGTAAGCATTATGGTTAATGAGGTCAAGTTGGCATGTTCCATACTCAGTCAAATATTAGGTTTGGATAACGACAATTTTTTAGTAGAGGTCATGTTGGGTTTTCTGTTGACCTTTTTTCAGTCAGA
>JZKD02S0516978.1:8132-24996 GCA_000966675.3 Picea glauca
TGATAACAGCTCCAACATTTCAAAAGTAGGAAGATAAAGTTTGCAGGATGTTGTTGATATGGATTGAATGAGAGTGGCAAACAAAACACTTCAAGAACATCTTAACAAGAATGTTTAGATGATAACAATGTGTACTATAATTAAATTTTACTTTGGGGCTTCTATTTGATGAAAATAATAATATCAGTTTTTAAAATATATGTTATTAGTAGGGACATAATTTGTTGAATTAAGTTATCTTTATTAGAAAACTTTAAAAACTTTGTCTTTTTATCTTATTTTATCTTTATTTTTTAAGTTTTATTAAAAATTACATAAATTTTAATATTTTTAAACTTATTTTAACATGAATATAGCAAACAATAATTTCAGCGGTGTAATTCCTGCTCAACTTCTCCTCAATTGTTCCTTGAAACTCGTGTAATCATTTCCTATTTTATATTTCTTTACTTTAAACACAAACCTCATTTCATTGTAGGATTTGGTTTATGACAAATAATAATAAATTGAGTTATAATTATAATTAATCATCTAACTGTATGATGGAAAATATCTAGGAAACCCCTACCTACGTATGAATAAGAGGGAATGTATTCTACAAAACTCGAGCAAGATTAAGTCAGAGAAGAATAAATTGAAGGTTGTCCTTGGAATAATAGTGAGTTGAATTATAATCATCAAGTTGATAGTGGGTATTGTTGTAAAATTCCGGATAAAAGAAGAGGGTGTAGCCACTAAAAGAACTGGGGCAAAAAATGAACCAAAACATTTCTTGTACCGAGGTGAATATTAGGAATATTATATTATACAGAGTGGGGTTGTACCCTACAAACGAAAAATGATTGTGTAACTGTACTTTATATGAATGATTTGCAAACTACTCAATGGCTATGGTGCCAAATCCAACAAAGTGTCGTGCCTTTACTTTAGATGACATGATAGTTGCCACACAAAGCTTTAGTCATGAGATCGGATGAGGGGGATTTGGATCGGTGTTTTTTGGTGAATTGCCAGAAGGACAACTTATAGCTGTAAAAGTGCTCTCATTGTTCTCTTGACAAGGAATTTAGGAGTTTTTGAATGAGGTAATTCTAACATATTATGATGTAATACGGTTCAATTTGTAATCAATCTATGAATTTGGGTGCATCTTAAGTTCCTAACTATTATATATATCTCGTGATCAGGTGCATCTTAAGCTTCTATTAGGTCTTCTTACATTGGACTTATTCTTCCTTATTGATAAGCCTTATTAATATTGACCTTTATTACATCAGAATATATTATTCTACCTATGTGAGGGGTTAGGTCCCTAACATGTCCTCCCCCTTAAAAACAACCTTGTCCTCAAGACTTCAGATGTGGAAATTGCTACAGAATGGTAGCTAGTTCCCAAGTGGCATCTGTTGGAGTTGTATCTTTCCACTGGACTAACACTTCCTTGATGGTTCGTTGACGCAGACGATGCTCACGCTGGTCCAAAACTGCTTGTGGTTGTAGCTAAATGGAGCCTTCTTCGTCCAACTTGAGAAGGTTCGTTTGAGTTTGGCACTTAGTTCCAATCACCTTCTTTAAGCAGGAAACATGAAAAATGGGATGGAGCTTAGAATGACTGGGCAAATCTAATTGATAGGCCACCTGTCCCACACACTTAAGAATAGTATAAGGACCATAAAATTTGGGCGTCAGTTTCCAACAATGGTTAGCCTTGAGGGAATTTTGCTTGTAAGGTCGCAGATGAAGAAACACCTAATCCCCTTCTGCAAATTGACATTTAGAGCGACCTTGAACTTCTTGTTTCTTCATGCGATTATGGGCCATGACCAAATTCACTTTGAGAGTACGAAGAATAGCCTCTCGAACCGTAAGTGTTTGGTCAACCACCTGGACCTTCAAGACACCTGGCAAATATGAGAGAACTGAAAGTGCCTTTTGTCCATATACTGCTACAAAAGGAGTCATGCGGGTAGTTGTATGGTACGAAGTGTTGTACCACCAGTCAACTGGTCATAACCATTGAGCCCATTGATTTTTCCTTTCCGAGAAAAAACGCCTCAAATATGTTTCTAAACACTTGTTGACAACTTCAGTTTGACCATCATTCCAGGGATGATAAGTTGTGCTCAAATGCAATTGGGTTCCTTTTAGATTGAACTGTTCTTGCCAAAAATTGCTGGTGAAAGTTGGGTCGCGATCAGAAACAATAGAATGTGACATGCCATGAAGCTTGAAGACCTAATCCATGAAAAGTTGAGCCAAAGTGGATGTTGTAAATGGGTGTTGAAGAGCACAAAAATGAGCATACTTGGAAAGATGATCAACTACCACCATGATGACTGATTTATTTCCCGATTTAGGTAATCCTACAATAAAATCCATAGAGATATCTCGCCAAATAGCAGGTGGAATCGAAAGCGGTTGTAGTGTGCTAGGAGATTTGACTATTTCACCCTTGTTGCGTTGACACACATCACATTTAGCCACACAATTACGAACGTCTTGTTTCATACCATCCTAGAAAAAAGAACGTTTGACCTTGTCATAAGTTTTGGTAAACCCGGAGTGCCCAGCTGTGGGTGTAGCATGAAGCTCAGAAAGTACATTGGATTTAAGTTTCGACTGTTTACTTAAATACAAACGGCCTTTGTATCGAAGCTCATCATGGAATCAAAAGTACCCTGGGGAAACTGAAGAATTGGACTGCAATTGTTGTATCAGATGCGAACTTTTGCCATTCTTGGTAAATAGCTTGGAGCCAATCTGCTACAATGAAGGAGAGAGAAAAAATGGACCCTTCATCTTCATATTTTCAGGAAAGTGCATCCGCAACCACATTGTCTTTGCTTTTCTGGTAAATGATCTCATAACCATATCCAAAGAGCTTAGTCACCCATTTTTGTTGCTATGGGGAGGAAATGTGTTGTTCCATAAAATACTTGACACTTTGATGATCTGTCTTAATTTGGAAGTGTTGCCCCAATAGATAAGGGTGCCAAAGATCAACGACATGCAGAATAGCCAACATTTCCTTTTCATAGATTGATTTTCCCAAATTTCGCTCAGACATTTGTTTGCTGGTAAAGGCCAAAGGCCGACCCTCTTGCATAAGGACAATGCCAATTCCTTTCCCTAAATCATCACATTCTAGGAAAAAGGTCTTTGTGAAATCAGGAAGAGATAGGACTGGAGTGGTGGACATGGCCATCTTCAAGGTTTGAAAAGCCTGAGCAGCTACTGGAGTCCATGGGAAAGAATTCTTTTTAAGGAGTGTAGTGAGAGGTGCCACAATCTTTCCATAATTCTTAACAAACTTGCGATAATAACATGTTAAGCCCATAAATCTACGCAAGATTTTGACAGTCTTTGGGTGAGGCCAGTCTTGCATAGCTTCAATCTTTTTAGGATCCACCCTGACGCCAGCCTTGCCAATAAGATGACCCAAATACTCAACTTCTGAGGTGTCAAAATCACATTTAGATTGTTTCAGGAAAAGTTGGTGCTGAGAGAGTAGATGGAGAACTCGATCCACATGAGCAATATGGTATGTCCAGGTTTTCTTATAGATGAGGATATCATCAAAGAAAACTAAGGCAAAATGTGATCCAAATTATTTTTGTCACAGAATGAAGGGATATATAATAAAGCAATGTACAGAGATATCTTGGATATCCAATAATATAACAGAAATGTATCAGAGATACGATAATACAAAATTTTCTATTAATGAGAGAAAATGTACAAAGACTATAAAAATACAGAGTGAAAGACTCGCTAGAATGGTGACATGTTATCTCTAAGAAGAGATGTGTCTGCAACTCGCACTCACAATAAGATGATCTTATAATAGGGCTCCATAGGCCTTTTTATCATAAACAAAATAAAATGCCCTAACCCCGGAAGGTGGAAATCGAACGGTTTTGTGGACCCCATTTTGGGTAGTTTAGTGTATCAACTTCCCGGGGACGTAACTTTTGGCATATGATCTCCGTTTGAGGCGCACGATAGCACGTTGGAAAGGTATCGCTGAGGATATTCATTTAGTGGGATCAATCAAAGCCTTCGACTATCATTGTGAATCTCGATCACAAAAATCCTTCATTTAGGCCCTCAAAATGGCCCTGGAAGTTAAAAATTGTTAAAAATAGTAAATTACCAAAATTGCCAAAAAAATGTTTTGAGCCAGTTGAAAAAGGTGGGTGGCCATCAATATCCACCTGGAACAATCCTCCTTACTTAGGAAGAAATGATATCCATTGTGTTGAGGGCTCGGGGGAGAGGGAAAAATGTTTGTTGAATCTGCATCTTGATGAGCTGCTTGTCTTGTTGGAGAATTTGCGATGCTTAGGTTGTTGAAGGTTGTCATGAACATGTGGCTGGAAAGGTTGGACCTTTTTAACTAGTTTGGCTACATGAGATGCCTGTGTGCAGAAGGAATCTTTACACTTTGTTGCAATCTTGTCAACCTGCTTCTATTGGATAGAAGGTTCTTGGGCCGAGGTCGTAGTGGTTGCAATATCCTTCTTTTCACCTTTTGAACAGATTGTGAAGAAGCTAAATTTTGTAGTATGAGATACTACCTTGCGGCACTGTTTAGGTGGAACAGTAGTTGGAACTACCTATGGTATTTTGTAGAGATGACCCCCCAGAGAAACAATGACACTGTGGGGTCAAAACTCATAAACAACATGGTGCTTCCACATATATGGTTGGACCAAGAGAACATCGCAGACCTCTAGTGGGGAAACATCACATAATACCTCATCATTGAAGGGATGGATGCCGTATGATAATCAAAATTGTTGGCTGACACAAAGATATCATCCCTAGCGAAGCCACCCGATGTTGTATGGTTGCGGGTGTGGTGTTTTCAAAAATCCCAATTGTTTGACGACCTCTGCTAGGATGAGGTTATTTTGACTTCCGCTATCAACAATAAAATGTAGCGGGGTCCCCTTCACCCACATCTATGAATGAAAAAGGTGCTCCCCCTCTTCAAGATCTGTTGGTTCTTCTGGTTAATTGTTGCAGTCATGACAATAGCAGTGGGGTCTGTGTCGATGATTTATCTTTTACCAGTATTTCCAGAATCCAATTCTGAATCAGGGTTCGGCTCCTTGTCTTTGATATCAGCCACCAATGACTATTTTGAGAAACATTCCTCGGTGTTGTGTCCAGGGATTTTTTGGAAATCGTACCATTTTTCGGTGTCCTTCTTTGTCTTCCCGTGACCCTTCTTTTCTTGTGGCTTGGACTGGTTTTCGGGAGACTGTTTGTTAGGGCCGTTTTTATCATACTTTGGTTGTTGCAGATTTGCAAAACCAAACTCCCATTTGTTCTGGTGCTTAAACTTCTTCTCTATTTTAACATCATATCGATAAGAAACACCGAGTGATGAGATTTCCAGAAAATCCATTTCAGTTTGGATGTATCTGTGTAGAGCCCCACGGCATTTCAGAACCAAATGTCGTTCAAAGTCTTTGATACCAAGCTTGGTGTGCAAGGTATGGAAGGTATTGGTGAACTCTGGAAGTTCTTGGCCCCTCTCTTTCCGCAGTGTGGTCCATCTCATGTACCGGTCCTCATAGTTGCCAACTGGGTAATATTGTTCATTTACCACATCCACACTAAAATCCCAAGTGGGCTAAACCCCATATATTCCAGACTCCTCTGTGGAAATTTTCTCCCAGTAAGTTTCTCACCAATATTTGACATGGGAGAGAGCTTTAAGGAGTGCGAAGGTGATCTTTTCCCTATTGGAAAAATTATGAATAGAGAAATAACCTTCTAACAGATTTAACCATTTGTCTAAGGCATCCGCATATATCTAACCTTCAAATATGAGAATATCAAAATTAACCTGTACCTTGAAAGGAGAGGTGATTCCAAAGTGGATTTTTGATGAAGATGTGCATGTTGCTATCGGTAAATGTTGAAGGATGTGGGAAAAATTCTCCATCATTTCGTCCCTCTGTCGCATGAGAGCTTTCTCAAGCAACAAATTGATAGAATCAGTTGTTCCATCATTTTTCTTTTCTTATGACATGGAGGTTTTCTTGGACGTGTGAGAATGATTGTCTTCAATAGAGACAAGCTCGAGACGCAACTTTCTATAATCAGACTTCGTCGGGGACATGCACTGAAAAAAATGATCAAGAGAAGCCTGCTCTGATACCACTGATCTAGATTATTTTCGACACAAAATGAGAGCGGAGATATAATAAAGCAATGTACAAAGATATCTCAGATATCCAATAATACTACGAAAATGTATAAGAGATGCAACCATAAACACAAAAATACAGTAATACACAATTTTTTATTAATGAGAGAAAATGTACAAATACTGTAAAAATACAGAGTGAAAGACTCGCTAGAATTGTGGTAGCTTATCTCTGAGAAGAGATGTGTCTGCTACGCGCATTCACAAGAAGATGATTTTACAATGAGGCTCCAAAGACTTTTTTATCATAAAGAAAATCCAAAACCCTAACCTCGGAAGATGAAAAACCAACGGTTTTGTGGACCCTGTTTTAGGTAGTTTGGTGTATCAACTTCTCGGGGGCGTAACTTTGGCATACTATCTTTGTTTGGGGCGCACGATAGATCGTTGGAAAGGTGTCATTGAGGAGATTCATTTAGGGGGCTCAATAATAGCCTTAAACTATCATTGAGAAGCTTGATCCCAAAGAACCTTTATTTAGGTCCTGAAAATGACCTTGAATGTTAAAAATTGCTAAAATAGTAAATTACCAAAATTGCAAGAAAATTGTTTTGAGCTAGTTGGAAAAGGTGGATGGCCATCGATATCCACCTAGATCAAAATGACGGAGAAAAGGATGGAAGACATGATTCATGAGGCTTTGTAAAGTGGAGGGAGCATTACACAAGCCAAAGGGCATGACCAAAAACTCATAGTGGCCCTCATGAGTTCTAAAGGTAGTTTTAGGAATGTCTACCTCTTTCATACAGATTTGGTGGTAGCCAGAATGAATATCAAGTTTAGTAAATTAGAACTGGGTACCACTCAATTCATCCAAGAGGTCATCAATGACAGGAATGGTAAATTTTTCTTTAATGGTGAGTTTGTTGAGGGCATGGAAGTCAAGACACATGCACCAAGAACCTTTTTTCTTAAGGACTATGACCACAAGCGAAGAGTAAGGGATCGTACTAGGGTGGATAACACCTGCATTGAGCAGTTCTTGAACCATTTTCTCAATTTCATTTTTTTGGGAAAAGGGGTGACGATAGGGACAGATATTGGGAGGAAGGCTTCCTGAGACAAGGGGAATGGAATGATCATGAACACCACGGGAAGGAGGGAGTCCCTGGGAGTGGAAAAAACCAATTGATGTTTAGAGAGGATGGATTGGAGATCCTGCGGCACAGATGGTGTCCCAGTTGCTTGTATGGCATGGAGCTGGGAAATAACATCAAAATGACATTTTTTGAGGATCGTTTCCATGCGATGGGAACTAATGATTTCTGGGGAACCAACGATGATGCCTTGGAACTTATATTGTTGTCCCTCCTAGTCGAATTGCATGATTAATTACATAAAATCCATGAGAATGGGATCCAAAGTCCTTAGCCATTATGCACCCAACACAATGTCACAACCACCCATGTTGATAGCAAACATATCAGATTTGAGGTGGTAGTCACCAATTTGGAGACACACATTTTCACAACTCCCTCCAAATTTCATGGACCCACCATTGGAAATCATGATTTGGAAATTATTGACTGCACTGATATAGCAATTTGTTTCTTAGGCAATGCGATGATGAATTAAATTATGGGTGCTTCCACTATCAACAAGGATGATGACCTTCCTATGCTTGATGTAACCAACTATCTTGAGGGTTTGGGGAGTAGAGAAGCCAGTGAGAGCATTTAGGAAAATGATTGGTTCTACTTCGGGAGGGTCTGAGGGAGGGATTATGTCAGTGGGTTCAGGTGACACGGATACAAGGGGAGCCTCAACATCCTCTTCTGAAACATCCTCCGAGATGGACATAAAAATATTTTGTTCCTTACACTTGTGTCCTGGAAAATATTTGTCATCAAAATTATAACAAAGGACTTTGAGTTGGCATTCATCCATTTCGGCCCTCATCAATTTTTGGATATTTAGTGGAGTATAAGAAGGAGTGGGATTTACTGTTTTAGTGCGAGGAATAAAGAAGGGTTTCTGGTTTTGAGAAGACACAACCTGTTGTTCTTCCTTAGCTCTTTTAGTAGCCTCCACCCAACTCTGAGGCCGACCCATGAGGACATGGGCACAAATCTCATCCTTGAGGCCACTGATAAAACATTCTTAGAAAAAAGCATCAGACATGCCCTCTGTACGAAAATCCAGTCGCTCAAAAGAAACTATAAAGTCTTCCACTGTGCCAGATTATTTCAAATTTTTCAAATGACCTAAATGGTTGGCGTCAGTGTCAAAGCGTTCATAAAGCTCTGCCACAAAGTGTGTCCAAGCAATATACCCTTGGCATGCAGGTTTTCTCCATTGCCACCATTGCCAACGTTCTTGATCTAGATGGAGAACAACATACTGAATTTTGGCCAACTCATCCGTAATGTCATACAAAGAGAAATAATGTTCCATTTGAGTTACCCAACTAGTGGGATCTGAACCATCAAATTTGGTCACATCCACATGCGTAAGGCATAGGTCATGCTGAAAGTAATGGGGCTGAAAATTATGGGAATGAGAGGAAGTTTCACCTTCGATATGCAAAGGTGGGTCAGATAAGGGAGGATATGCAAGGATATGCAGCTTGGTGTAGATCATCATAGTGATAGATTCAAGCTGAGTAGTAATGTCTTGTTTGAGGTCTTGTTTGAGTTCCTCGATTGAGGCAACAATGGAGGAATGCATGTTTTTATTGATGGTGGAAATATTGGTACTGAGTTGTCTCACTTCTTGTTGGGTCTCTATGAAATTAGAGTGCAAGGTATTGAAGTGAGCTTCCAAGTCTTGGCTACGGGTATGGGCCATGATGATGAGGGAACTGAAAAGGGGCAGGTGCGTTCAAAAAAGTTTCTAAAAAATGATAGGTATGAATGCAATAAGGGAGAAGAGAGAAATCCATTGGAATAGGTCTTAAATAATGGTGCCAACAGGATCTAGACATTTTTTTTTTTTACACCTGCGGAGTTATACTTCGATCTAAAGAATATTGCAATGATGAAATGTCAAAACTTCTTAATCAGGAATAAATGTGTAGTAATTTGGCAACTCGAATGCAAGAGACACAGTTGCACAACAAAAGATCTTGTCTGTTCTATTTTTTGTTTCTGTCCCTAAAGGTTAGGTATCCAAGGGTTCTATAGACAAGGGTTTTCCCTGTGCTATAGCTCTCTGTTATACGTGCAAGGTCCAATAGTAGTACTCGGCCCAATATCTCAAAGAACCAACTAAGGAGGCTAGATCGTGGCCTTAGCCATACTACCCGACTACCCAGGTACTAGAGAGTATCTTCCTAAGTGTTGTTCTCGGTGGCACTATAGCAGTCATGCAACCGATCGATTTATCTATGGAGGGCTTTAGGAAATATAGGTTGATCCATATATAGGTGATGTCTGATGAACTACCAATCGAAGGGGTACCAACAGGGGTTACAAGGGTGGCCAACATATGTGTGCTTAAGTACCACTTGTATTTCCTATGTGTATGAATCCCCGGCCGCGGGTTTATGAGTTTAACAATAGATCTCTGTAGCTTAAAGACGCTAGAATATGTCTCTACCCTGAAAAACAATAACCCACAATTTTTTGCTGAGGAAGGTGCTCTGATACCACTTGTAATATTCTAGATATAAAAAAGTATTCAAAACATAAATAAATAGCTAGAAATGACAAATGAACAACAATATAACCAGAAAAACACCACAATAATACTAAAATGATACAAAAATAACACCAGAAAGAGCACTTTGATTACTGAAAGAAATGTTCACTTGTCTCTTCAAGGGGGAAACCTCCAACAGAGCAGAGCTCTATTACAATAATATCCAAGACAAAAAGATCTCATACCCTCGACTTCTATTTATACAAAATATGTCTATCAAAAGAACCATCTAGAGGAAGATCCTTCTAGAAGCGAAAGCTTCTATTAGGTCTTCTTACATTGTACTTATTCTTCCTTATTGCTAGGCCTTATTAATATTGACCTTTATTACATCGGAATATATTATTCTACCTACATGAGGGGTTAGGTCCCTAACAGAGGACCACTATTGAGCACATGACCCAAAGCTTTATACCTGCAACTTGTCCTCAACAACCAAGATACGCAAGCATGTGGAAATGATATATAATGTTAGCATATAAATTAACATAATCCATTAACATACATAACAAATATTCCCATGGAAATCAATACAAGTATCTCTAATATATAATTGGACGAGAAAAGAGTGTTTCTATTAATGTAATGAACAAAATTACATAGGTGACAAACTTCTGTAACGACACATATCGGAACCAAGAAACTAAGTCCCTCCAGTTGGGCCTTCACCACTTCAATCCTCTACAAAGGCAAGCTCTCAATTAGTAGGAGTCAATGAGATTCTCCATCTCAAGATATGAAGAGCTTTGGGGATGAACACAAGAAGTTCAGACTTTTAAGGACAAAGAGATGCAGACTCAATCGGAGGTGAAATTTCTCCAGAGTGTCTTTGCTCTTAATGATGAATTGTCCTCAAGGCTTGTATATGGCTCAATTTATAGCCTCCAAATGGAATTGAAGAGTCGGGTCAGAGAATTTCCATTATATGGAAGGTCAAGAATCATGGATCTCGTGACATGGCATGGAAACTCGACATATTTTTAATTTTTGAGCACAAAACCTGATGTACGAGGGATTTAATGGAGAAACTTGCATATACATGAGTTGCCTAATTGTGACTCGCATATATGGACAAAAATATGTATTTTTTACTCCGGAGTGAGCAACAAGGGGAATTTATGTTTACAGAGGGAAATGGAAGGCCAAAAAATCAAGATGGATGGAGTGAGGAAAATTTTTCCATAACAGATGCCTCTTAATGTGTGAGGTTAGAGGAGTATCCGCGATGGCCAAAATACATTATAATTCCCAGAAGTGGAGTAATGAAGACTCAGTTGGAAGTATTAGTTACTCATGAGAATATTAAAATTCATATTGACTCTATACACATGGATGCGAATTTGAATTACACTACAGATCCATGTGGATTTATATCAAATCGTTGTTCATGGCCAGGACTAGGCAATACAAAGTGGACATAATCCATAGGTTGTCATAGTCACGAACAAGACATAGTGGAGTCTAGTCTCAAAATCAACCGAAGATATTTGTATACAATGGGGTACAATTTGATCTTCAATGATCATTGAATTCATATAGGTATTGGTCCAATGAAAGACAACAATGGATATGGGGTGCTACTACTGTAAACTAGAGGTCTTCTACATTATTCATTGAAAGTGCAAGTCTACATTATGTGAACAAAGGAGTTGAAGTCGAACACAATGAGGCTTCATTTGATTATCGATCATTAAGGTATACCGTTAATAAACACAAGACAACCCATCGATAATGAAAGTAGGTGTCAAGGTACCGAGTACATTTAACAAGTGTGAATAAGGATGTTGAGGTCGAACACTTGAAGAATCCATCTATCAGGAGATATTGATGTATTACCAACTGTTGATGGTAGGAGAACCTTCCATTGATGACTACAAGCCTCTAGTTACTCATAGGACTCTAGATCTCGATTCCAGAATAGATGAGTTGAATTCGATGGAAGGAGACCCGCTGAAAGGAGAGCATTAAGGCATCTCTCATCATCCAGTGCGAGGTATAAATCAATAGCTTGATGATTAGGAGGAGATTAGATGAATAAGATGTTCATGAACTAACGACCATGTGCGTCTTTCACATGCACCAAATGCAAGTAGTACATGAGAGAGTCCCTTTGAATAAAAACCAATGAGGAAAATTGTCGACATAGGCAAAGAAAACACCAATAGGGCTAATGGAATCTAAGACACTGCATGGATTCCATTGTGAGAATAGATTTCTTACCGTCAAACACAAGGGAAACCCCCTAGTCAACTACCAATGAAGAGATGTCATCTACTAAGTTCAAGGTCACCTACCAATTATAAAATAAGGCCCAAGGTTCAAAGTAGGACAACAATTTCATGTGGTTCTGAGATTCACTTGTAAGGGGATGACCGACTTGCAAAGTCAAGAGTTCTGAGGAAAGACCGACACAGTCTTATACTTCCTTTGAACAAGAGCATGAAACAAATGAATAACTCAAGAAACATAGACTTAATGTTTCTCATTGACAAAAGTTTGCGACGTAGGAGGCATCAACAAAATATCTATAGGGACTGAAAGAATAACCAATCAAAGGAGCAGACTCTAAGTAATGAGTACAACTTCCTAAGTTCATGCTAAATCCAAACCTTGGATGAAATGGACTCAAGATTTTGTGCTCTATTCAAAGGTGACATGATTGTTACCGATATGAGATAATATTATTTTCTTGTCTGTTTTTTTTTTTTTTTCATAGTAAAAGAAATGATATGATATGGGAGAGGAAACGAGTGTCGCAAATAAGAAAATAGTTCTAAGAAGTGGAACATACCTATGCTCAATGCAAGGGACCACATGCGGGACATGGACACTCGAGGGGGATGTTTCCTCTAAGGGTAAAGGGTATCAAGCTACAAAGTATATATGAAATGCACCGCTAGGCTAATGCTAAGAATTGTTGGAGAAAGAGGCTTATAACGAGAAAGAGCGAGACAAAATTAGGCTAAAAAATGCAAGTAGGATAATGGGATGCAATTACAACTTAACCCATCAAGTGTCATTTTTCGTAGATGTTAGTCCCATGGGCCTAAAAAAGTATAAAATAATACACATGAGAACTTTTCTAGCCAATGGTGACTAGAGTATTCATTTTTCATAAGTAGTTTACTTGGTCCAGAAAAGTGTTAAACTTATATCAAAATAGACATCCTTGTAAAGATAAATATTAAATTAATGTAACTATATGTTATTGTAAAGGATGAGATGATCAATGGTGTATTCATGGGTGCTTGTTAAAATATCTGACATGTAGACTGTGATAAATATGTGTAAGTGAAAAAATGAAGTCCATTGGGGTAAAGATTTTGGTTTGCTAAATATTTAAGTGATGAAAAACTATATTGTCAAAGGACAACCATGAAAATAACACTAATGCGATTAATGCTTGTATCAATTATTCCAACTTGAAATTGGAGTCGACTAATATCAAAGGAAATTAGGTAATTAATGAGAGCCAAAATTTCTAGATTACAAGAAAAGGAAAAACTGACCTCACCAAAATTTCTAGATTACAAATTTCTGTCGAAAGTGACCTCTGGTTCAGTGACCTGAATACACTTTCCAAATCATAAACATTTTCTGGTCCAGAATTACTCCTTTCTACTTTGAAAACAAGCCCATCTATATCTGAACACACAATCGATGTATTTTGATGAACATAAACATTGGAATCCAAAGGTGTAATATGTGTTGATTGATTATGTTTCTTGAGGTTCTCCAGTTCGTCCATTGGCATGATAGTAAGGAACCTTAAGGGAAAACCATGTTTTTGAACTAAAGAAAAAGTGCCATTCCTACCAATCCATAGCAATAGAATCTCAAAAGCCCATGTGAATAGACATATCACTTACCTCTGTATAACAGTCTTGAAAAATCCCTGCAACCTCTAGATGCTAACAAAAATAGGTAAAACTCATGTGGGCATTCGTCTTCCACACTCCATGTTTGTACCCTTCTTCCAACATCTATTTGATGAATGTACTAACCCAACATTACCCATTTGATGAAAGTACTTTCCCAACATTATCTATTTGATGACTGTACTTGCCATTTCAAGGGTGTTTAGCCAATGTGTGCACCGAGGAATCTGAGGAAGGATGTACATGTTAGACTTTTTCTAATCTAGAACCGAAATGTTGGTCACTTCCATTTCCAACATCCTTTTTAGTGGACAATCCTCACAGAAATCATGTTGAAGGTTTCAACTATAGCTTCTTGGGCTTGGTGATATTCATATCTTTCAATAACATCATTTGGAAGAGCTCTACTAATCTCTGACAAAGGAATTGACTCCTCGCAGTAATCAAAATCCATGCAAGATACAAAGCCATGTGCTTTGAGACTTCCATAAATTGGATTGTATCAAGTAATCTATTTGCAGCTTTATTTGACACCATACATTGAGTTTTGTTCATTTCAACATTATGATTGTTCTACATATGCTTATGCAAAATGATTAGAGATCATTTAAGTCTAGTGGTGGCCACTTAGAGAGACATAATGTTAAAAGTTTATTTTTAAATGCCTAATCAAAATTTGCACATAGTTTTTTCAATGTTAAAAGTTTATTTTTAAATGCCTAATCAAAATTAGCACATAGATTTTTCAATGTTAAAATTTTTACTTTTAAATGCCTAATAAAAATTTGTTGTTTTCTTTTTCTCCAGGTATTTGGAGGGATATAGAATGGTGCAAAAGTGGACATTATGCATTGAAGTGTCTTGTTACCCAAACCCGGGTCAAGCAATTATTGCATATGTCCTTCAGAACATGGCACTAAATTACATCCTCCAAACTAAGAGAGAAGTTCATGGAAAGACTACAAATGATGAAGCATACTATATTGTCGTTGTTGAAGGGCTAAAAGAAGCCCAAAAAATACAGTGCCAATGATATTGTAGTCTTCACCAACTCAGAATTGATATGTAATCAGATGAAAGGAATTTATCAAGCTCGAAAGAACAATCTAAAACCTCTTCATAGAGAAGCAAGAATTGTTGCATCTCAATTTCAATGTTTTACCCTAAATTACCATGCGGAAATTAAGAGGATGTCAAGTGATTTAGTATCGAGAGAAGTGTCAATTGTAGGTGAAGGTGTTAAATATGACCTGGTATCACCATTTATGCCAACAAAAGTCATTGATGGACATCGATATAGATCCCCAATGTGTGGATGTTTTCTTTTGATGATTGTTGTTGTGTCTCTAGTGGCATGGTTGTTTCACTAAAGAATTCATTACTATATTACATTTGTCTCAAATTTTAATATATGGGGTCTCTTGGAAGGGTGATAACATTGAACAAGGCTTGGTATACATCCAAACTTATGTGTATGGTTAGTGATTAAATAAATTAATGTTTTTGAGGTTCTAACTATTTTTTCTTTGTTATTTTACCATGTTTTCTAGAGAAAATCACGACACCTAAAAAAATGTTGTTTCTTGAATGTATTCACAAATTATTCTAGAAACTCTATTTTCCACGCCTACATTATCTTCTTGGGGCCTTGTTTTATTGCAAACATGGTAGAATAATGATTTTGACCGGATTATCTTTGAATCTTGTGTTCAAAAATCTGTTATAAGAATGCCTCAAAACCCATACAAATCTGTCTATGTTAAATATATGGTTCTTGTTGGTGGGTTGATAGGATTGGATGTCAATTTGTTTCAAAATCGGGCAATGCATGATTGGAAAACTAAATCATTTCTCCTTTGAAATTGTTGATGAAAATTTCTTATGTCAGCTCATGCATTGGTATTGTCAATGAGACCTAGTTGTACTCATTCTCATCCAATGACTAATATTGGCTACTTTTAAGCCGATGTAATAAATTTTCCGATAGTGCAACTTTTGACTAAATTCAGAATATACACATTAAAAGGGAATAGTTACAAAATATAATTGTGTTACCGTTGGGTGTCTTTGGTCAACTTTTTTACATTGTGTATGGCAAATGATGTGTTTTAATGTTGTTCCTTAACTATGCTTACAAATGGATACTATCTAATCTAGTATGTTGGGCATTGAAAGATATGATAGTACAAGTTATGATGGCTTGTTGGTTATTGTGTGAATTGATGAGAGTTGTGCTATAATGGATACAATTGGATACTATCTAACCTGGTATGTTGCACATTGAAATATATGATAGTATAGTTTATGATGGCTTGTTGGTTATTGTGTGAATTGATGATAATTGTGCTATAATAGATAAATCATTGATGTAATAGTTATGGGAAGCTATGCATATGGAGTTGAATGTTAGCCATAATGGCCATGTTGCACAAACTCTATACCAGATTTAGTCTTGGCACAGTACTTTGGGGAGACCTTTTCATTCCTAGAGATTGAATATGCCAATGCTTAGACTATATAAAAACCCCTTTGTTGGACACCTATGTGAGCCTTGGTCTGAGATCAAGCCAACATTAAGTATATTGGCTCACTCTCGAAGTCCATATGCCTGTGATTCCTGCTTGTCACACTCGGTGAATCATTAGTAGCATTGCAATATATAACTAATTAATCAAACATGTTAATTATAAACATAATCATGCCAAAATCATAAATCTATTCACAAAGTCATAACATTCAATAACATCCAAGTAGATCTCAATGTTTTCATGATTCATATATAATTAACACATCATATAGTGATAAATGTTCCTATCAAACCAAAGAAAATTTTAAAACATAAATCACATAAAAATGTACCCATCAAACAATACGAAGTTGCTCATTCATTTAAAACACCCTCAATAATAATAATAATAATAAATATAATAAAAAAATAAATCATTACATAACTTTTCTCTCTCACAATGTATAAGCTCAAGAAGAAAATGAGGAAGCACTTCCAAAGAGGTCTTTATTGTTGAATAAGAACCCCTCCTAATGGATGGATATAAGAGCCCCTACTAATGGATACTAATATCTTTTATTGTTGAATAAGAACCCCTCCTAATAGATGGATATAAGAGCC
>JZKD02S0516978.1:31842-74823 GCA_000966675.3 Picea glauca
CATTGATAGGGGATGTTTTTGTAGTCCAACATTTGCACAAAACTATGCTTTCCTACCTCTATAAGAATAATGTTAGGAAGTCAAGAGATAGGAGAAAGAGGTCATACCATTTCCTTCGGCCATGTGCCCTCCTCCGGTGCAAAAATGTGTGCCCTTCTCCTCTACAAATCATGTGCCCTAGCCTCTGCAAATCGTGTGCCCTCCTCCTCTACAAATCATGTGCCCTAGCCTCTGCAAATCATGTGCCCTTCTCCTCTCCAAATCGTGTGCCCTACTCCTTCTCCTGTCCTCCAAATCGTAACCGTGCTCCAAATCCTCTTGCGTGCGAGTGATAATGGTTAGACTGTGGTGGCTGGACTGTGGTGGCGTGGACTGTGGTGGCGTGGACTGTGGTGTGCATGGACTATGGAGTGATAATGGCCGGACTGTGATGTGCATGGACTGTGTGTATTGTGTTTGCAGCAGGCCACACGAGTTTGAAATGTTTGTTTTTGGTTTATAAATTTTGTTTTTAATATATATAATATATATTATATATATAATATATAATATATAATGTATATTATATATATAATATACAACCCAAACATGAAGTCATGAGACCTACTTGGGTTGTGGATTTGAACTTGGGTTAGGAGTTGGCGTTTTAGAGGTTATGGGTTAATGGGTTAGTGATTTGGAGTCTAGTGGGAGTTAGTGGGTTAGTATTTTTAGCCTATATAATGGGTTTGTGTGTTCAACATTAGGGGTTATTGGTTTATAGGGTTAGAGATTACTAGGTTAGATGTTAGTCAATTAATTGTCATTAGGAGTTAGTAGGTTAGATGTTAGTCAATTAGTTCTCATTGGGGGTTAATGAACAAGTGACCATTAGTGGTTGGGTTTTAGGGGTTATGGATTGCTCTCTTGTTGGTTTAGGGATCATTAGGGGATATAAATTTAATTGGTTGATGTGTTAGGGATATTGGTTAAATCTCAATTAATCATTTAATAGGTTAGTAAGGCAGAATTTATTGTGTTAGTGCTTAGTGGGTTAGGATTTAGTGTCTTAGTTGTCATCCAGCTAGTGGTTAGTGGGATAATTTCCATCCATGGTTAATGGGTTAGGGTTATGTGTTATTGGGTTAGTATCTTTAGGGTTAGTGAGTTAGGTATTAGGGGGTTAATGCATTAGGGGATCAAGGATTAGTGGGTTATGGGCTAGTATGGATAATGTGTTGGGGATTAGAAGTCAAAGATTCACATGTGAGTGTGTTAGGGATTAGGATTTAGTGGTTATGGGTATAATTAGGTTAATGGTTAGTGGGTTAGACATTAGAGTGTTTTTTTTAGAACTAGAGGAATTTGTAACTTCCCTGGATAATTACCTAGGCGAGACACAAGTTCAAATATAGCTAGCTTCCACTATAACCCCTAGATTAGTGCCAACAACTTGCAATCCAATGCCTAGAAATAAACTTATGACATAACAAGAGTCAAGAAGTTCGAAGACACACGCACAAGGGGTCCCACTCTTGGGGGGCATATACCCTTCTAGCCTTATCACAACAAGCCAAAATTCATATACCTACTCTTTATTAATTCATGTTTTCTATGACTTTTTCATACCCTTCTATTTGACTAAATAGATTTTATATGTTTTGGCTCGATTGTTTGTGTCAACAACGTGCTTAATCCCTTCTCTTTTTTTCTTTGGTAATTGTTTTTGTCACATTATGCACTTTTGGGTGATAAGGATGTAGATCTAATATGTTGAATATGGGACAATTTTCTCGTGATTCAATTTATTATATAAGGTACCTTGAGGGTACATTTCTTTCCATTGATGAAGCATAACCAACTTTCCAACCTAAAATTCTATTACTCTTCTATGATGATTGCCTTTAATATTATATGATTCATTTGTCTCCCACAATGTTTGCTTCACATACTGCTGCATATATTTAATGTGTTCCATAAAATTTTCTATACCTTTGTTAACATGTGTTTCGTTAGAGAGATCAAGTAAATCCATTAATTTTGGGATTTGTCCATAAATAATTTGAAAATGGGACATTTAGAGATCTATTCAAAGCCTCCTTGGTATTTTTACTTGTGAAGGTGCATGGCTTAGAAAACAATTCAAGCGAGGCACATAAGTGACGACCTTAAGTGAGGCACATAAGAAACACACATAAGTGATAGGTTTAAGTTTATAAGATGACAAAACTACCACTTTTTTAGTGGGAATTCTCCCCAAAATCCATTAGGAATATTGTTAGAAGTCATAGTTCCCCATTATTCATAGGAACATTAATCGTAGAACATTTTCATTAAGGTTATTCATATTAGGATATAATGAAATTATATTAATAGGTTGACATGTACATGAGAAGCACATAGGGTGGATTCATGTTGCTATTCACTCACACTTCTTTCTACCAAATCTTTATTTGATGGATGGGATGTGTAACTTAAAATGACCAAATAAAGATTCAACCTTCCATATTTGAGACATATGGGATAACTCACAATAATCCAAAGCAATTAGACCCCAAACTTGTGTTGGAAAATCATAAGTGAAAGGTTTAAGTTCATAAGATGACAAAACCACCGCTTTTTTAGTGGGAATTCTCCCCAGAATCCATTAGCAATATTGTCAAAAGTCATAGTTCCCCATTATTGATAGGAACATTAATCATATAACATTGTCATCAAGGGTTTTGACACATTTTAAGTCTACCCAAATCATCAAAAAACAAAAAAAAGTGAGTTGATTAGGATAGAATTTTACCTCACCGGAAAAATTAACTAGCCAAAAAAGTTGAATTTGTCCACTTATTAACTCACCCCATAATATATTTTTTCATATTAAGATATAATGAAATTATATTAATAGGTTAACATGTACATGAGAAGGACATAGGGTGGATTCATGTTGCCATTCACTCACACTTCTTTCTACCAAATCTTTATTTGATGGATGAGATGTGTAGCTTAAAATAACCAAATAATGATTCAACCTTCCATCTTTGAGACATATGGGATAACTCATAATAATCCAAAGCAATTAGACCCCAAACCTGTGTTGGAAAATCATTGAGTTCAATTTCCATTAAACCAAACTAGCCATATCCTGAGGTGAAACCTAATGGGCAATGGGATTAAGGTTATGCAAAACTTGACTTATTATATACAAGAATGCAAAATGGAAGTTTATTATATGGTGATTTTCGCACTTGAATAGTCTTTTTAAAAGGATGAACTACTATTGGGTATTGGTCACATATAATGTTCCAATCTCACAAATATAGGGTAACAAGGATTAAATTTATGGTACCAAATTGTGTCCATCACTTGAGTGCATCCCTTAAGAATGTATTTTAAGTGTGTCACTTATTGTGCATCGCTTCAATGTGTAAATATGTCATCAATTATGGTGCATCAAATATGTTCTTCGCTTATGTGTCACAAATTATGGTACATCTATTATGTATGTCAATCAATATGGTGCACTGTCACTTCTATGTGTCACTTTAGAACTGTGCGGTCTGGTGGGTAGGCTTTCTTACCGTAACCTATGCAAGAGCTCTATTCCAACATGGGTTGAGAAGAACTGGACTCCTTTGTTAAGCTACTCACCTGAAGTATTTTTACTACCGTAGGGGTGGTTTGGTTTCCTATTCAACTCGTCGGAAGAAACTATGCAGGTTTTGGAAAAGCCTTGGGTAATTGAAGGCAGTAGCCTGATGATAAAACATTGACATGTCTCCTTTGACCTAGCTACAAAGTACTTCCAACATTCTCATATGTGAGTCTTTTATTCGGGCTTTCACTACAGCTATGGAATGCAAGGGATCTGGAGGCTATTGGTAATGAGATATTGTGGTTTATCATGGTGGATGAACAGACTCTCAAAGCCTCTTCCAAAAGAGTTAGGAAAATTTTAGTGGAGGTAGATATCCATTTGGGCTTACTAGAAACTCTAGAGATTGAATGGAGGAGTCAGGTGATGAGTCAACACCTGGACTACTCAGGCATTCCTTTCCGGTGTAGTTTGTATCGTAAGATGATCCATTTGTGGAGGGACTACAAAGTCTTTGTGGAGGAAGAGGAGTATGAAGAGTCCATGCTGCGGAAAACGACCCATGAACACTCTCCATAGGTGGATTCATTCGAGATTGGAGCACATCACTTTGCACAGGAGGAAACTAGTCTGGCGGAGCCGACAAACACCTTTTTGGGTAAGTTAAAAACGATTTTCCCCTCTCTTTTTTCTACGTTGACGTCGTGGGAGTGCGAAACTCTGGATTCATCTAACAATTGGGGAAAACAAAATTTGAAGGCTTCTCCTAGTTTTTCCTTGTCAGTCAGGGTATACCTTTTATTAGGTGGAGTGAAACCCACTCTGTTGCGTGCAGGGGGGTTTACTTACTCAACTTTTTCGGGGGAAGTGGTCTATAGGGGTGAAGGAGGAGTGACTAGTGTTTTCGAGGGGGATAGGGGCTCCAAATAGCCTATTACCTCCAGTGAGTTGGAGGAGTTCGAGGGAGAAATTCATCTTACCAGAGAACCTTTGGGGGAGTTAAACAAACTGTCGGGATATAGGGAACATGAGATATGATATTCTTCCCTTAGTGTTGTGCTGGATTGACTGGTACCAAACTACCAATAAACTCGGTCTCCCACCCCTTTACCAATCTATCAGGGGAGATCGATAATTGAAAGAAAAGGACATGTTGGAGAATCTAGCTTGGTCGAGCTTCGTGGAGAGGGTTCAGGAAAGGAATACACCTGGTCGAGGGGATTGGGGATTGAATTCTCTCTGATACATATTACCTTATGTGCTTACTATTAATTCCACTGTTGGGGCACTTACAGGCATGAAAGCCATGGCCAGTGAAAAAACATGATTATGCTCTCCTTAAATATTATAGGAGTGGGTGGCACCCTTAAACTTGCCTATGTGCGTAGATTGTTAGATAGGACTTACCTAGATATCATTTTTTTGCAAGAAACTATGGTTCATGAACATAAGGCAAGATCCTTTATGAATACTCTTTGACCAACATGGTTATCATGTGCAATCAACTCGATTAGAAAATCAGGAGGTCTTTTGGTGACTTGGGATCTGAATAAGTTAGACATTGTTCCTTACTTATCATGTGGTGGTATTTTTATGACATGTATTTGTATTAAAAGCAAATGGAGCTTTCTCTTTTAAATGTTTATGGATCGTGTTCGGAAAGAAGAGGTTTTTGGAACAAAGTGGAAGAAAGAGGAATGATATCACATAAAAATATGATAATAGTAGGTGATTTCAACTTTACAATTAATGCGGGTGAGGTCTGGGGAGACTCTGTAAGAGTTGATCCCTTGACTGTATTTTTCAAAGACTTACTTCAAAAACACAGGCTAGTAGATATCCAGCCGGACAAGGTTGTCCTAACTTGGCACAATGGGAGATTGGGAGATGAAGTAATATCAAAGAGATTGGACCGGTCTATTCTATTGGAACACCTATTAGACAGTGGGGGTTTTTACAAGTCTTGGGTGGCCTACACATATATATCGAATGATGCAGCAGTGTTATTGCAGCTCGAGATTACTCCTCTCTTTAAGGCCTATCCCTTCAAATTCAACTCTTAGTGCTTAAAAGAAGAAGAGTTTGCCAAAATTGCTCATGAAGTATGGTAGAACCATAAATTTCTTCAAGAGGAGGGGGTTCAGAGATGTTTATTGTGGAAATTAAAAGCGTTAAAAAATCAAACCAAACAGTGGGTAAAACAGAACATGCGTCAGACTGGCAGCATCCTGATCAAGAAAACTTGGCCCAGCAGGAAAACTTGGACCAGCCAGTTGATCTTTAGGAAAACTTGGGGGTTGCACACAGGCCCAGTGGACTCGAAACCCCAAGTAGGAAAACTTGGAGCAGCCAGCGGATCTTTATTTTCTTAACGTGTAGATAAGTCAGCAGTTTTGATTTCATAGAATTTCTAAGAAAGAATGCACCTGTCGTCTGTCGTATAAATATGTATCTATTTTCAAAAACTTCAATGGTTGAAATTTCAAACTTGAAAAGCTCATCAAATTTGACTAATATTATAATTTCCATTCTACTCGTTTTAAGAAATAAGGTTGACCATTACACTAAATTTTTAACTGTATTATTTGACTAGCATAGCCGCTAACTCGCGGCTAAGAACACCGAAAGGTAGCGACTAAGAATGCGTGTTCCCAATATACTGAGAACGCGTGTCCCCAATATAAAACGTTTGTGGTAATTCATCTATAGTAATATGAAACGTTTGGCTGCATTAGGTTGATAAATGGAACGTGGCAATTACATATACTTACAGTAATTTTTTAATGTGATTAGGTAAATGTTAAAAAGTAAACATGTTAACCGATGCCTTGATAAATGCAAGAAAGTTATGAACAATAAATCTGATCCATTGATTTTGGAGGACGACTAAGAATATGCCAGCATCTTCAATGCATAGCCATCAGATTAGGGTTTAAGGTTAAATAAGGTTAAAAGATCAGTAATTGTGCCCATTGTCAATAGGTGTACGCCTTTCGGCGTAACGAGTAAATTGGTGTTCATTCTACTCGTTTTAAAGAATAAGGTTAATCATTATATTAAATTTTTAACTATATTTGATTTGATGAGTAAATTGACCTATGATAGACAATTTGAAAACTTCGTAATTAGGAAAATAAGTTTAAACTTAAAAACTATATGAAAGTTCTCTTCTTAATATTTTTGGATAAGTACTATCCCACTTGTGAAACTTACATATGTAAGGATTTTAATCCATCTTAAGGCTTTTCATTCAATGACACATAACAATTCAACTTCAAAAACCAAGACTTTTCATTTAATTGCACAAGCTCTGCATAACGAATAATGTTTGCCGTATTTTTTCCATTTCACTTTGTTAAAAAACTTTAATAATTTAATATTTTGATATTTTTAGTATTTTTTTAATAATTTTTTTATTAAATATTTTATTATTTTTTAATAATGTTTTGGAAAGCTTTACATTTTCAAGAAAAAACGAGATAAATTTTATTTATTAAAGATTTTTCAACAAAAACTGGAAGAGAAATGGGTATATACCTTTACTTTTTATATCTTATAATTTTGATATCTTTTTTTCATATTTTTATTTTTAGTTTCTTAATGATTTTTAATTAAATAAATATTTTTATTTTAAAAAGAAGCGCATTTTCTATTAAGAAAAAAAAGATACATTCAAAAGGCAGTACACATGCAAAGATAGCTATGACTTTGCTCATAAGTTTGAAGCAAAACAAGAAATAGTTCTAGGACAAAAACTCATAATGTCTTTCTACATCAAGCTCCCATAAAAACATAAAACTGAAATTACATCTCAACAAAATTTCCTTCTACTCTGGATATCATGGAACCCTTGTGCTCTTTTAATAGAATCACATTATCATTCATCAATACGAGAGCTTTGATAATGATTTTGTTGCTACATTTAATTCTTTGAAAATGTGCTCATAAAAACATAAAACTGAAATTACATCTCAACAAAATTGCCTTCTACTATGGAGATCATGGAACCCTCGTGCTCCTCCAACAGAATCACATTATCATTCATCAATACATGAGAGCTTTGATAATGAGTTTGTTGCTACATTTAATTCTCTGAAAATGTGCTTAAAAAGGATATCACTTAAATGTTGGAGATGATTTTCAAGTAGCGTCCAAGTTATAATAAATCTAGGTGAGATAAATGCACATTGTCCATCATCCAATCTATAACTAGTTTTAAATCCCCATAAACTTGGATTGTTGTCACATCCTTCTGAACAACAAGTCTTAATAAGGAAAATAGATTGGATTTCGGACCCAATTTTTGCTTTCCCCTAAAAATAATGAGCTTTTGAAATATGTAAAATGAAATCCAAACCACAAATACTATTTGGGCCCTGGCATGCCTCGTCAAAGAAACCTTAAGGCTTTTGTTTGTTTATAGACTCATATGAGAGAAACCTAGTGGACCTTGGGGATGGAGTTACCTTTTAATGTTAGATCAATTCTAGCATATGTTGAGAAACTTTGACAGTAGGATAAGCCTTTCTCTCAAACAGGCATGCATTCCAAGCCAACCATATCTCCCAGGAGCACTTCCCATGATTTGAAGAGAACATTTGTATAAAATTATGTAAATAGGTCTTGTAGGTTGTCCCTTGACCACAAATTATGCACCCCCATATTATTACCAACCTCTCTCCACGCATGTCAAGAAAAAGAACATTCTAGAAAAAGGTGAACATTTATCTCCTCAGATTCTTTACATAAATAGCAAATCCTCAGCTTTTGTTATCCATGCTTTGGTAGATGATCCTAGGTAAGAAATTTTTCCTAAAGAACCAACCAAAAGAATTTCACACCTTTCGGTGGCCCTTTTCTCTTCCATATATTTTTGAACCACCATAGAACATTACCATTGCCTGGATCCACCATTGCTTGATATCCTAGTTTTGCAGAGTACTGGCCACTTGACTATTGATTGTACCAATCCAATTCATCGTCATTACCAGTCAAATGAATATGTGCCCTTTGAAGCTCTAATGTCTAGCAAGACCAAGATTGATTCTAGATTGCATCCAAACCCAATTCCTCCAATGAAGACCATCCTTATGACCAAATAGATGTCACCTTTGCATTTGCAACTCTATTCAAAGTACAAAAACCCTTCATCCTTAATAGGTTTACCAAACCTTTTGGAAGAAAAACACCTTCCATGCAGCCAACAATTGCATCAGTACCAATTTTCAATTGAGTGCCATTCCCTACCCTCCAAGCAAGGAAATTTTCTATTATAGGGAATGCAAGGGTCAGATCCCTTTATTGTGTTGAAGTGCTTGGGGAAGCTTTATTTCTTTGCCAAATCCAATCCACCATAGAAGAAGGAGCAATATATTTAGTAATGAGTATTTTCCTCCAAAGTTATCTTGTGTCAAGAATGACCACTACGGATTTGCGGCCAAGGCATGACCAAACAACACCCCCTCCTTTAGTCCCCACCTGCCTAGGAATTTTAGATTTGACAGGCTTCTCTAGTTTTCCATGTGAGAACCTTTATATTCCATACTTTCTTTCCACGTGTAGTTAAAGAAAATCTTCTTGATTCCTTGGAGTGATCCTTTTGGAATAAGAGTAAATAGGTGCCAATATACTAGTATCGCCTCTAAAACAATTTTGAGGAGAACTAATATTCCTCCTCTACAAATCCATCGATTACACCAGTAGTTGACTTCTTGCTCATGCTTTGAAATAAGCCATAACCAATCCATTATCCCATACTTGTTTTGTTTGAGATTAAATACAAGATATTTTATCCCTTCACTTAGATCTTTGATTGTGAACTTGAACATGTTTGTAAAAAGGTTCATGAATTCTTCCTTCTCATATGGTAGATAGATAGAAAATTTATTCATGTTTATGGTTATGCATGTTGCTTCACTAAAAAGAGTCAAAATACTTTTCATAACCAAGCAATCTATAGTTGCACATTGACAAAAAATCAGTACGTCATCAACAAATAAAAGGTGAGTGAGATTAATAAGATGACCAAAATTGATCCCTTGAAATGTAAGTGCCCTCTTGGCCACTATTATAGCTCGATAGAGTCCATCCATAACTAGAAGAAAGATATATAGAGACAAGGGAAAACTTTGTCTAAGACCCAGTCCCAATTTTAAAAAGTGGACTCAACACCATTGATCAACATAGAAAAAGAGGTTATAATGCATAGCATCAATTGTACTTTTCTAGCTATGATTCCTATGTCAGACTATCCATCTTTTGACAAGTTCAGGCCCATCGTGCTTTGTAATTTCTTATATAAAATAGTGGCAAAGCTTATAGCTATGAGATTAAAACCTTTGTTATCAAACTTCATCTCTCAGGAACAATTTGGATTTTTAAAKGGAAAAMTWATACATGAATCCATTGKGTCTACCCAAGAGGGAWTTATCCATACCATAAMAACTCAAAAGAAACTAGTGTTSGTTKTTAAAATGAATCTCTCTAAATCCTATGACATGGTCTCTTGGCTAMTTACMTACGTCTTTTGTTACTTCATATAGGTTTTGAGTTGCASGATGTAAAGWRGATTATGSCATGTCACATTTAGGAACATAGGATYATTGTTGATCTTATTKTGATCAACAWTGATTATTAATTGATTTTTCCACAAGATGATCTTCCTTTKCTRCAAGGTGATCTTCCTTTTTTCTCTGATTACTGTACATGTTTGACTCATGTTGCCATCAATGACAACACACTATATTGATCTTCTTGACATCAATTCCAACACCATAATACCATGTCCAACATTGATCATATTGGTCTTGCTTGAAGTTAATTCCAACACCATAACACCATGTCCAACATATTCAACATTTGAAAGAGGGTATATGTGTCTCCTCTTTCCTGTGAGCTCCTTGTCATCAAAGAGCGAGTTTTGAATACCTAAGGAAATGTGTAAGGTCCTTTCCTTGGAGCCTACAATGCGAACCTTTGCCCATCCATCCGAGATAGTCATTGGTAGGCTTTAGTTGGTTGCAACTACAAGTTGCAATGGTGGACAATCATGGCTTGGGAAATTTTGCACATTAGAAAGGCATGTTTAAGTGTTGAAGAGATGGCAAAGCAAAGTGGTTAAGTATGGAAAGGAGATGAAGGTTTACTGGTTTCTTAGAGATACCACATGATGGCTTGGACAATGGGAATTCCTTGGATCGTGGACACACTAGGAAAATGTGCCTTTCCTTGTGGGTACAACACCTTATCCCACGGGAAGGAGCACCTTGGCTGTCAGGCATGCATTGCAAGTGGGACATAAAGATGTTTGGCATGTTGTGAAGGCACCTCCTACTATATAAAAAGGATGCTTCCATTGTGTAAAGTCACAAACAAAATGAGTCATTCATCAATTGGACAAGAGATTATGAGGTGAAAAGTCATATTTTGGCACTATAAACACCTTGGATGCTAACTGAGTCCAGGGTAATCTGCATGTGGGAATTACATAACTTGGCAAGTGTCTAAGGCATGGAAATGCTAGATTAAGACTACAATGAATGAAGAAAGGGAGTTATAGGAGGTAGATCCATGGATGCTTCAGGGGTTGGATTGTGCAAGTCTTTTGGACAATAGATAATGGTCCTTTGAGTTATTGTTATATATGTAAAAGAGTCGCAAATAGAAAGTTGAATTCCCTTGTTGTATTTTTGTAACCTTCTTCATATTATTAAAGTTTAGGCATCCACCTTGGGTGTCACCTATAATTCTTTGTTGTGGTCTCTTTATATTTGTTGGATGTTATTATTCTTTGCATTGTTTAGTTTAGTGAAGTATGGATGAATATTGACCAAGTATTAAAAAGCAATCAATGGATGCTTTAAGGACATGGTTTTATGTGTGTATATTGTTAGAGAACTTGGTTGTGCTAAACTTAGTTGAAAATCTAATAAATTGTAGCTTAAGGTATATTTATGGACAAGACCTTAAGTGAAGAGGTGTAATCTAATTTTAATAGGTGTAGGTTGGTCAAACCCTTGATGATCCAGATTTTATGAGCAAAACGAAACAAATACAAATTATTAAAATATGCTTAACACATAATGACAGAGATACACTAAAACTGGTTTTCTATTCAATAAGGAAATAAACTGAAACTATAAAATGGAGAAAAAAATAAGCTTGTTGGAATGGTGGTGGCTTATCTCTGAGAAGAGATGTGACGGTTGCACTCATTCGCAAGAAGATGATTACAATGAGGATTTGAAAGCATTTTTACAATAAACAAGAATGTCAAAAACCCTAGACATCCAAAAACCTAACCCTAGTAGATAAAGTGCCAAAAGTCATGTGAGCCCCGTTTGGGTAAGTTAGTACATCAACTTCTCAGGGTCATAACTTTTTCATACGATCTTTGTTTTAGGTGCACGATAGCCCATTAGAAAGGTCTATCTAAGGAGTACACATTTTTTTTCTATCTATTAGAGGTGATTTTTTATTGTGGCGATCCATAAAAATGTTGTTTAGGGCCTCAAAATGGCCCTTCAATTCAGGGTCCCAAAAACTAGGAAAAAAGCTGCCAAAATGAACCAGTTGGAATAGGTGGGAGGCCACCAACATCCATATGGATCAATCCTCTCCCCTTAGGATGAAATGGTAGCCATTGCATTGATTTCCCCCATTAGATGAGGAAATTTATGTTAAATTTGGCCTCGGGTGAGCCACTTTCCTTGGTGCAGAAGCTACCCTGCTTTGATAACTCAATAAAGTTAGATCCTTTGTTGTCGGGTGCCCTTGATTTGTGTATCCACAATCTTATCACCGGATGCATTTTGCATGCAATCAGGGTTGAGCTATGTTGGTGTCAACTTCTCTTCTATCTCTGAGGTGTCCAACAATGGTGGGAAATATGGCCGAAGGAGATCCATGTTGAAGACTGGGTGCAGGCCAAGGAAAGGGGGAATGTTGAGAGAAAAATCATTGTCACCCACAACCTTGGTAATGGTGTATGTCCCATACTAGAGTGGGAGAATCTTCTGATGGGGCCCTGTAAAGCGTTCTTTATGAAAGTGCAACCAAACTTCGTTGCCCACCTGAAACTTATGTGGCACCCAATGTTGATCATGGCACTTCTTGTACTTGGCATTGGACTTCTGTAAAATATCCTGAACCTGTTGGTAGATGTGCTGGATCCGCTTAATGAAGTAGGTAGCTTTGTCAGCTTCTGGTAGAGCAGGGGGCGAGTCAACCGAGTTGGTTTCCAGGGGTAGTGCAATATCCATGGGGCCCAATGGTTGGAATCCCAACCCCACCTGAAAGGGGTTGTGGCCATTTAAGCTGTGCAGGGCTCGGTTGTAGCTATGTTGGACATAGGGAACACTCTCATCCCATGTGCGAGGGTGCTTCTAATTGTACATGTGTAGGATCTGTACGATCATTCGATTGATGACCTCAGTTTGGCCATCTGTCTGGGGGTGGAAGGCAGTGGATTTGGTGAGCTTGGTATCCAGCAGTGACTAGAGGCTCTACCAAAATGTGTTGAGGAACCAAATGTATTGATCTGAGACAATGGTTTGTGGGATCCCAAAGTGTAACACATCCACGATGGGGGGAGAAATAAATAAAATTTTTGTTCTCCTTATAAGGACATAATGTTCTAGAATTGAGAAGTTAGGGCCTAGCCCCTTTTTCTTTGGCAACCTTCGCATAGGACTATATGCGATGATCGAATGACAAGACAACAAGTGGCTAGTATGGTGCTTCGGAACTTCGACATTCAGGGTTCTTACTCACATAATCCATTTTCCCCAGTACACTAAACCTCGAAGCGAAGGATCCGGTGCCCCGTGTTTCCTATCACCAATGGCCAGGATGAACTTCGCCACTCTGACCTTCAGGATTTTTGGTGTTACTAGACCTTTATTCTCTCAAAGTGGTAAATGCTGAGCTGACTACCTCATAGGTCTGACGGCCCATGCCTTTTCGCTGCGAATCGAGAATTTGTGTTTTAAGATTTTTCGAGACAGCTTTCTCCGTTCCTCTTGATACCCGAATTCTCGAAATCCGCTCGCATCTGATCAACAGTCTATGATCCTCCCGTAATTCAATGGTTGTGTTCAATTTCATGAGTTTGGACTTCACAAGTTTCTACAACTCTTGCCTTTGAAATCCCTAACATGCGAATCAACGAAATGATGATCTTTCACCACGTTTCCTTCCCAACACCAATGACTAGCATCAATTTTGTGAGTTTCCATGACTCTTGCCTTCAAAATCCCCAACGCGCGAATCAGCAAAATGATGATCTTTCGCCACATATCCTTCCAAGCATCAATGGCCAGGATCAATTTCATGAGTTTCCACGAATCTTCTGTACACTTTTGAAGGGATTAAACCCCGTGCACCTTTCCTAGATCCAACGGCTATAGGTCCTCACACTCTGATCTAACGGCCCAGATTTTATATCCTCCTATGCTTTGGCTTTCTCAAGTCTCTAAGTCCCAAAGGTTACGACCTTTGATCCTTCGATGAACCCTAGACTTCGAGTCTCATCTGTGTTTCTTAAAACGCTATCTCTCCTAAGCTTCTGGACTTAGAATAAGTCCACTCCGACTCACTCCTTGTACTAACCCACTCGTGTCAGATCGATGGTCAAGGAGGGTCCCGATAGATCCTTGGATCTATGGTCAGATTTCATCACTGCTTGCGAAGAATGAAGGAGTCGAGGCGTTAACACCCGCGCTCCCTCTTCAAATATAATGGTCGTGACAGGCCTCAAATCCTTCCTAAAGGATCTCGTTCGTTCGTCTTCCAAACAAATGGGTATTCCCTTTTGATATTTGAAACTCGTTATCCTTCTTAAACTTAGGCAATGAAATTCAACCCCTTGGGGCTTTGAGCTCCCAAGGTTCTGAAACCTTTGAAATTAACTCCTTCTTGCACAAGATTCCTAGACCCTGGTCACATGAACCTTCAAATGATTCTTGGGTAATTATCCCTACTCTCAGTCGAGTTTCTGGATAAGGGATCGGGTATGGTTCAAAGTCCCTTAGACTACTGGCCTGAATGAAGTGCCTTCCTAATTCGTCGAGCTATGAATTCTGGAACATGGGTAAGGTAAACTCGTAAGTTTATTGTAACAGTAGCCATTTCAAGGAACTCACTCCAACTCTCGGATGTGAGGTAATTCCCTAGGGAAGGTTCTTTCAATAAATTAAACCAGAGCATAACGAGAATCAAGTAGATGGGACGATTCTCAAGGGAACGAACTTGTATTCTGGACTTATTCATTCTATACATAAACCGATTATGGACATATAAGTATAAACATACATCCATTATTTCCAATCCAAAACACAAGGCAATCACTTCTATACAAAAACCATTTATGAGCATATAATCACGAGCATGCATTCATGATTTTCAATTCAAAATACAAGGCATAAAACACTTATCAAAACCACAAGGTCTGATGCGACTATTGAGAGGGGTGTTTGTTTCCACCCAACCATAGGCTGAGTCACTCCCAATGGATTTATCACTAGCCACCCCTGACCTTAAGCCACAATGCCTTGAGACTCAATCTCTTAATTCTAGCTCAATGGAAGTTAAGGACGAAGGTTACTCTCCTTCTCCCTATACAAGAATAGACGAGGATGAAGGTTACTCTCCTTCTCTTGACTCAGTCTCCATTCTCTGTGATCAGAACTCGCTTTTCGCTTTCGATCCTTCCTTGAACCTAATATTTTCCGCTCACATCTCTGCATTCTTCACAGACCACCCCCCTGTCCACCATGCTTCCCTTCTTTCCTTCCTCAACACGGTTGTGTGTGGCTCGAATCCCCCCGTCCATGGTTAGCTACTGAAGCCATATCGATGGGCAGTTTTCCCCATCCCTCATTAACTCTTGAGGAGGCCCTTCCAACCTACCAGCCTGACAGGAATTCATTCTTGGTCAGAGGGTTGTTCTTATCTGAGCAACATTAACTCAAACATGGTATTGGTTTGGTGGAGTTTAACGCAACCATTCCGGGTCCCCTCCACCACCTTTTCATTATCATTCATGGTCTCTCTTTCTTAGCACATCCCCTCTCTCAGTAGTCATGCAACACGTAATGTTTTCTATTACAATAATCAAAATTTACATTCATCAACCTTCTACACAAGGTCCATCAAATCAAACATTCACACTTTTAAGTTTTCCATAGTTCCTTGATCCATATAGTTATATTTACAGACTAGGGGAAACAGGGTGTTACAATTCCCTCCCCCTTAAAGGAATCATCGTCCTTGATGTTCTATCTACCAATATGATATGTATGTACAGGAGTAAAAAAAATTGGAAATGCATGCCTCATGGCATCTTCTGTTTCCCACGTAGACTCATCTGGGCCAAAGTGTTTCCATTGCACCTTGACCTATGCAATGGTTCGATTCCTGAGTGATGTTTCCTTCCTGTCTAATATGCATTGGGGTTCTAGTAGGAATTCTCCCTCTGGTTCCACCTGGATCACATACCAGTCAATTATATGATTAGCATCATGTACATATTTCTTCAATAATGAAACATGAAAAAAAATATTTTTCTTTACATTGGGAGGAAGTGCTAGCCTATAGGCTACAGGTCCCACTCTATCTAAGACTTCAAAGAGTCCACAATACCGAGGTGCCAACTTGGCATAGGCTCCCATACTGATCCGGATTTTATGAGCAGAACAAAATTAATACAGATTATTAACAAGTGATTAACACAAAATAACAAAGATACAATAAAATTGGTTTTCTATTCAATAACGAAATAAGTTGAAACTGTAAAATGCAGCGGAAATAAGCTTGTTGGAATGGTGGCGGCTTATCTCTGAGAAGAGATGTGATGGCAGCGCACATTCATAAGAAGAAGGTTACAATGAGGATCTAAAGGCATTTTTACAGTAAGAAATAACTCCCAAAACCACAGACATCCAAAAACCTAACCCTAGGAGATGAAGCGCCAAAAGTCATGTGGGCCCGTTTGGGTAAGTTAGTACATCAACTTCCTGGGGTCGTAACTTTTGCATACGATCTCCGTTTTAGACGTGTGATAGCTCGTTGGAAAGGTATCATCAGGGAGATTCATTTTGGGGGATCAATTACTCCTTTGGCTATCACTAAGGAGATCGATCTTGAAAAACCTTCATTTAGGCCCTCAAAATGGACCCAGAGGTTAAAATTGTCAGAAGTTAGGCCCTCAAAATTGCCAAAATTGTCAGAAAACTATTTTGAGCCAGTTGGAAAAGGTGGGTGGCCACCGATATCCATCTAGATCAATCCTCCCTCCTTAGGAAGAAATGGTCTCTATTGCGTTGAGGTCCCCCATCAGATGAGGAAATTTCTACTAAATTTGGCACCAGGTGAGCCACTTGCCTTGGTGCAGGAGCTGCCCTACTTTGACGACTCGATAAAGATGGATCCTTTGTTGTCGAGTGCCCTTGATCTATCTGTCCACAATATGATCATTGGATTCCTGTTGTAGGCAGTTGGGGTTGATCTATGTTGGTGTCAGTTGTTCTGCTACTTCTGAGGTGTCCAATAATGGTGGGAAATAAGGGCGAAGGAGATCCACATTGAACACTGGGTGCAGACCAAGGAAAGGAGGAATGTTGAGCTCAAAAGCATTATCCTCCATATCCTTGGTGATAGTGTATGGACCATAATGGAGTCGGTGAAGCTTATGATGGGGTCTTGTAAGGCGTTCTTTCTGTAAGTGCAACTAAACTTTGTCGCCCACCTGAAACTTATGCGGCACCCGATGTTGATCATGGCATTGCTTGTACTTGTCATTGGACTTTTGTAGGATATCCTAAACTTGTTGGAGGATGTGCTGGATCCACTCAATGAACCAGGTGGATTTTTCAGCTTCATTTGGAGCAGGATATGAGTCGGTCGAGGTGACCGCAAGGGGAAGTGCAACATCTATGGGTCCTAATGGTTGGAATCCCAACCCCACTTGAAAGGGGTTGTGGTTAGTTGAGCTATGCAGGGCTCGGTTGTAGCTATGTTAGACATAGGGAAGGCTCTCATCCCATGTGCGAGGGTGCTTTGAATTATACATGGGAAGGATATGCATAATCATTCGATTTACAACCTCGGTTTGACCATCTGTTTGGGGGTGGAAGGCCGTGGATTTGGTGAGCTTGGTGTCCAACAGTGACCAGAGGATTGACCAGAATGTGCTGAGAAATCGAATGTCTCGATCTGAGACAATGGTTTGTGGGATTCTAAAATGTACCCAGATTCATTCAAAGGAGAGCTTGGCAGTGGCCTCTGCTATGATGCTCTTCTTGCAGGCAACCACAATCGCCATCTTAGAAAAGCGATCAACAACCACAAAAACACAGTCATTTCCCCACCTGGTGGACGGGAGGCCCGACATGTAGTCCATTGATATGGATTCCCATGGCCTGTCAGGAGTAGGAAGAGGGGTGTACAGGCCTTGTTTCTTAGTGGTCGGTTTGGCAATAGTGCAGGTAGTGCAGGACTTGATATACCTGTTGACCTCTTGTCGAAGCTTCAGCCAGTAGAAATGTTTCTATAGCATCACCACTGTCTTTTCAAAGACGAAGTGTCCTGCCACCCAACTGTAGTGGGCTTTCTAGATCAGCTTCGCTTGCTCACTTGATGGAACACATATATGGCCTAGATGACACAACAACCCATCCTGAAGATGGAAATTATCGACAATTGCGTTTGCACCCAACATTTGGTAGGTGGTGGTGAAGTCAGGGTCTGTCTCATAGAGTTGGGGCCATCCAGATGTCTCAATGCCACAAGAGTCTAGCACTGTGGTGAGAGCCGCGACTGGCGGTCTACTGAGGCAATTAGTGATGTGATTGGTGCTCCCTGTTTTATACTTGATGTTGAGGTGGAATTGTTGCAAGTATGTGGATCACTTTTTATGGCGGTCATTCTGCAATTTTCCCTATGTCTGCATGAACTACAGTGGCTTATGATCAGTGTGGGTGACTGTCTCCTTCCCAAGAATGTAATGTCTCCACTGGCGGCATGCTTGCACAATGGAGTACATTTCTTTGTCATAAGTAGGTTACTTACGGACATTATCTAACAGTGTCTCACTATGATAGGCCACGGGGTGGCCGTGCTGAGTGAGAACGGTGCCCACATCATAGTATGAAGAATCTGTCTCAATCTCAAAAGGATGTTGCAGGTCTGGTAGTGAAAGCAATGGGGCTGAGCACAAGCACTACTTCAAATCATCGAACGCTTGTTGTTGGGACTGGCCCCACGCAATTTTCTCCTTACCACCACCCCTGTTTATTTGGCTGAGGGCCCATGCAATATGGGAGAAACCCAAGATGAACCTATGGTAGAAATTAGTAAGGCCCAAGAAGCTCTGAAGCTCAGTGAGTGTTGTTGGGGCTGGCCAGTCACGGATGACTTGGATCTTGGCTGGATCCACATGTACGCTATGTCGATCAAAGATGTATCCCAGGTAATGGACCCTGTCCATGCTGAAGGAGCATTTTTCCAAGTTGGCGTATAGCTTGTGTTGCCACAGGGTGTGCAAAACCTGTTGAATATGATGCAAATGTTCGGCCCAAGTCTTGCTGTAAATTAGAATGTCATCCAGATACACCATTACAAAAGTATTGGTGAATGGTCACAGGATATCGTCCATCATCCTCATGAAAGTGGCTAGAGCATTTGTCAAACCAAAGGGCATGACCAACCATTCAAAAAGGACTTCCTTTGACTTGAAGGCGGCCTTCCATACATCTGTCTGTTCTATCAGCACCTGGTGGTAGCTAGACTTCGGATCAATCTTACTGAATTATTTGGCCCCCATGAGTTGATCAAGGAGGTCATCGATTTGGGGAATCGGGTACCGGTTTTTGACTGTGATTTTATTTAGAGCCCGGTAATCAATACAAAGTCACCATGTTCCATCTTTCTTCTGTACCAGCATGATTGGGCTCCCACAAGGTGATGAGCTGGGATGGATGTGCCCCTTGTGGAGTAGTTCTTGGATCTCTTGCTTGATCTCCTCATTCTCTAACAAAGAGTGATGATAGACTGGCCCATTGGGTAGTGGTGTACCGGGGGTCAGATCGATGGGGTGCTTGACCTGGCAGTGAAAAGGTACCCCTGTAGGTGAGGAGAAGATATCCGAGTATTCTTCCACGACCTTATCTACTTGCTTCTGCTGTGTGGAGAGGTCTGCCGCAAAGACCTTGGATGTGGCTGTGATCTTTCACTTATTCTGAGAGCGAATCATGAAGAAGACAAAATTCCCCGTCTGAGAGATGACCTTCCTGCATTTCTTAACAGAGATCAAGGAAATAGCACTAGGTGGGACTACCTCGAGTATCCTGTACAATTTCCTGTTCAAAGTAATAATAACACTACGAGGCCTAGACTCATATACAGCATGACGTTTCCATAAATAAGGTTGGCCCAAAAGAACATCACAAACTTCGAGAGGAGAAACATCACATAATACCTTGTCTTTGAAGGGCTTGATGTTGTACGACAGTCGGCACTGTTGGCTGACGCAGAGATTGCTTCCTTTGCGGAGCCATCCAATGGTGTACTATTGTGGGTGCGGCGTTGTTGGTAGGGCCAGCCACTTGATGACCTCTGCTGAGATGAGATTCTTCTGGCTACCGCTATCAACAATGAAGTGCAGCAGGGTGCCTTTTACCCACATCTGTGAATGGATGAGGCACTCTCCTTCTTCTAGCTCGTTTGGTTCACTAGGCTGGAGCTTGGTGGTAGCAACGGTGGCACTGGGCTCCACGTCAATGATCCATCTTCCCCTTTCTAGTTCTGGCTCAGAGTCATAATCTGTATCTGATTCAGAGGCTTTCACTTCAGCCACCAGCGACTGCTTTGAGAAACAGTCAGCAGTGTTATGCCAAGGGCTCTTATGGAAGTCGCACCACTTCCCGGTATCTTTCTTTGTCTTTCCGGTGTCCCTCTTTGCTTGTGGCTTGGACTAGTTTTCCTGATACTTTCCATCTTTGCTCTGTCCTTTGTTCGGTGGGTTGGGGCCACCCTTTCCTATATTTTTTTGTGAGGGGTTCCCAGGCCCAAATTGCCGTGTCTTTTGTTTGAGCTTCTGCTCGATTTTGACAGCATATTGGTAGGCCACACCCAAGGATGAGATGCCCAGAAATTCCATTTCAATCTGGATGTATCTGTGTAGAGAACTATGATACTTGATCACCATATGTCATTCTAAATCTTTGATACCCAACTTGGTGCACAAGGTATGGAAGATATTTGTGAAATCTGGCACTACTTGGTCTCTTTCTTGCCGCAGTGTGGTCCATTTGGTATACAGGTCGTCATAACTTCCGATAGGGTAGTATTGTTCCTTAATAACATCCTTGAAGGATTCCCAGGTGGTTGTGACTGAAAATAATGAGGTTTCCTCCATTTCCTTTTGCTCACAGAAAGTTTCCCACCAATCTTTGACATGGGGAACGGCTTTGAGGAGCGCAAAAGTAATCTTTTATTTATTCAAAAAGTTATGGAAAAAAAATACCCTTCTAGTAGATTCAACCACTTGTCTACAACATTTGCATCTATATGAACTTCAAATATAGGAATATCAAAGTTTATTTGTACCTTGAAGGGGGCAACGCCTCCGTTCGAAGAAGATGCATCACCTGTTGGTAGCCACCGAAGTATTTGCGCGAAACTATCCATCATCTCGTTCCTCTGTTGCATGAGGGCTTCCTCAATCAACAGTTTGAAAGGATCTCCTGTCCCATCATCTTTATTTTCTCTTTCCATGGGAGATCTCTTGGGCGTGTGAGAGTTTCTTTCCTCAAGAGAAACAAGCTCGAGACCCAACTCTTTGTACTCCGACCTCGTTGGGGACATGCATTAAGACGACAAGGAGAAGACTACTTTGATACCACTGATCTGGATTTTATGAGAAAAATGAAATGAATACAGATTATTAACAGGTTCTTAACAAAAAATAATAGAGATACAGTAAAACTGGTTTTCTATTCAATAACAAAATAAGATGAAACTGTAAAATGCAGCGGAAACAAGCTTGCTGGAATGGTGGCGGCTTATCTCTGAGAAGAGATGTGATAGTAGCGCGCATTCACAAGAAGAAGGTTACAATGAGGCTCTGAAGGCCTTTTTACAATAAGAAAGAATTCCCAAAACCCCAGACATCCAAAAACCTAACCCTAGGAGATGAAGCGCCAAAATTCATGTGGGCCCCATTTGGGTAAGTTAGTACATCAACTTCCTGGGGTCGTAACTTTTGCATACAATCTCCGTTTTAGGCGTGTGATATCCCGTTGGAAGGGTATCACCGAGGAGATTCATTTTGGGGGCTCAATTATTCCTTCGGCTATCACTAAATTCCTTGATCCATACAATTATATTTACAGACTGGGGGAAACAGGATGTTACAATTCCCTCCCCCTTAAAGGAATCATCGTCCTTGATGTTCTATCTACCAATATGATATATATGTATAGGAGTAAACAAAATTGGAAATGCCTGCCTCATGGCATCTTCCATTTCCCACGTAGACTCATTTGGGCCAAAGTGTTTCCATTGCACCTTGACCTGTGCAATGGTTCGATTCCTGAGTGATGTTTCCTTTCTGTCTAATATGCATTGGGGTTCTAGTAGGAATTCTCTCTCTGGTTCCACCTGGATCACATACCAGTCAATTATATGATTAGCATCATGTACATATTTCTTCAATAATGAAACATGAAAAAAATTATGTGCCTTTACAGTGGGAAGAAGTGCTAGCCTATAGGCTATAGGTCCCACTCTATCTAAGACTTCAAAGGGTCCACAATACCAAGGTGCCAACTTGGCACAGGCTCCCATACTCAGGGAACTCTTCTGGGATCGAACTCTAAGATAGACATGGTCTCTGGCTTTGAAATCTAGGGGAGTTCTCTTTCTGTCGGTGTAATTTTTCTATCGGTCCTGAGCAATTTTCATATTTTGCCTTATCTTCACTACTTGTTGTCTCATTTCCTTCAACATGTCAGGTCTGAATGTAATTTTGTCCACTGGATTAATCCAGGTGATTGGGATCTTTCACTGTCTACCATAGAGGGATTCAAAGGGGCTCATCTTTAAGGATTCCTGATAACTGTTGTTGTAGGCAAACTCTACCAATGGTAGGTAGGCTTCCCACTTCTCAGGTTGATGCATTACGTGCATTCTTAGCATGTCCTCTACTATTTGGTTTACTCTTTTTGTGTCCATCAGTTTGAGGGTGATAGGTTGTGCTGAACAACAATTTAGTCTTGAAACCGACCATTAGGGATTTCCAAAAGTTTGAAGTGAATTTGGTATCTCTGTCAGATACAATTTCCTTGGGCATGCCATGCAATCTGAATATCTCCTTCATGAAGATGTTGGCAATATCTATTGCCTTGCAAGTTGACTTGACAGGGATGAAATGGGCATACTTACTCAGTTTGTCCACCATGACCATGATGGGATCATTTTTCTTGGTTGACTTTGGTAATCCGGTGATGAAATCCATGGAGATGGTTTACCATTTCCATTCTGGAATCTGTAGGGGCTGCAATAATCCTGCTAGATGCCGGTGCTCTGCCTTAACTTTCTGGCATTCTAGGCACTTAGCTAGATAGTTAGCTATGTCTTTCTTTAACCCAGGACAATAGAATTGTTTCCTAGTGGTCGTGATCATATTCTAATATCCTGAGTGACCAGTATATGGTCTCTTATGTAGTTCATCCATTATGAACCTCTTCAAGTTGTCACAGTTTGAAATATACAATCTGTTTCTGTAAGTCAGCAGCCCTTCCTTGAGCATTTGGTAGCCTTCATACTTCAGCCCTGTAGGCTCTTGCCTTACGTATGAAGTCATAGTCTTAAAGAATGCATATGTCTATTGTGCATTTCTGATTCTCTCCTTGACATCCGTTTTGCAGGTGCTTACTGCTTCTAGATGAATCATTTTTATACTTATGCTAAGGGCATCAACCATCCTATTTTCATTTCCTTTTATATGTTTGATTTTGAAATTGAATTCACTTAGGAGAGCCATCCACCTCGCTTTCCTGGCATTGAGTTTTGGTTGATCAAACAGGTGTCTCAATCCACAATGATCTGTCATAAGCACAAATATTCTACCCAGGAGGTAGTGTCTCCACATTTTTAAAGCATGTACTATGGCAGCCAAATCTAGGTCATGGGTCACATAATTGATCTCATGCTCATTTAATTTCTGGGATGTATAGCGTATTACACGTCCTTCTTGCATAATGAATCCTCCAAGTCCTTCCTTATAGGCATCTTTACACTAAAGGAAATCATCATCCAGGTCTGCAATATTTAGCACGGGTGCATGGGTTAGGAGGTATTTTAGTTCCTGAAATATTTCTTCGCATTTTGACGTCCAAATGAATTTAATCCCCTTTTTCTGAAGGGCAATGATTGGACAACCAATCTTGGAAAACCCTTTTATGAATCTTCTATAGTATCCTACTAAGACCATGAAGGACCTAATATCAGATACATCTTTCGAGGTAGGCCATTCCATAATGGATTTGATCTTGTCAAGGTCTACTGCCACCCCTTCCTTAGATATGACATGGCCTAAGTAGTGGACTTGCTTATGAAAGAAATCGCACTTGCTAAACTTAACGTAGAGTTGATGCTCCCTTGGTACTTAAAGTACAAGTCTAAGATGTTCTTCATGCTCCTCCCTATTCTTGGAGTATATTAGGATATCATCAATGAAAACCAATACAAATTTGTCTAGAAATTTGTTGAGTACATTATTCATAGAGCACATAAAAGTGGTGGGGGCATTGGTTAACCCAAATGGAACCACCACAAATTCGTAGTGACCATACCTCATCCTGAAGGATATTTTGTGGATGTCTTCATCCTTAATACGGACTTGATGGTAGCCCGATCTTAGGTTGATATTTGAGAAGATGGATTCACCTCCCAATTGGTTGAACAAGTCATCAATTCTTGGTAAGGGGTACTTGTTCTTTATGGTTGCCTTATTAAGTTGTTTGTAATCTATGCACAGTCAGAGTGTACCATCTTTATTTTTCACAAACATGACAGGCACTCCTCACGGAGATACACTGGGTCGGATGTAACCTTTGTCCATCATCTCCTTTAGTTGTAGCTTGAGCTCAACAAGCTTTGGCATGCTCATTATGTATGGCGTTCTAGATGCTGGTACCACTCCCGGTGTAAATTCTATTGAGAAGTCAATATCCCTTCTCGGAGGTAGACCTGGTACTTCTTCTGGGAATAAGTCCTTGTATTCTCTTAATATGGGGTGGTCCTCTAGGTTTGGTTTGTCAATTTCAACGGATTCCAACACCTGTATTGCATATAAGGAACACCCTTTTCTACAATACTTCTTCATTTGAAGGGTCGATATTTGTCTCACTGAGACAGGCTTCTAAATCCCTTGGAGGGTCATCTTTCTTCCTTCTTCATTTACACATTCTAAATTTTTATGATAACAGTCCATTTTAGTTTTATGAGAAGCCAACCAGTCCATACCAATCAACAAGTCATAAGATCCCAAGGGAAGTATGTTAAGGGTCGCTCAGGTGGGCAATCCACCTATGATGAATTGGTAGGCTGGTATAGCCTCTGCCACCTTTCTTTTGGTCCTAGTGGCTAGTTGTACCAACCACGGTTTAACATGTCTAATTGGTTGTAGTTTACACTTATCGATAGTTTGAGGGGTTACATAACTCGAATTAGAACCTTGGTCAATTAAAATAGAAATTGGATGGTTGGCGATCATACCTTCTAGCTCCACTACTAAAGCTTGGTGGTCGGCTTGATTATTGTTCAGGGATACATAGATTCGTGCCATGATCCTAGCCACATCATTGATGGTGGTAGCTTCTTGGATATTGTAGACCCCCTTACTATTTTTCTGTCTGTGTGGGCAGTCCCTCAATCTATGATTTTCTCCACAACCCCATCATTTTAAGGGTTCCTTCTTTAGGTTATCGGTCTTTATGGGGGTTGTCTGAAAAGGTTTATTTCCACTTTGAGAGGGGAAATTTTGCTGATATACACTTCTATCAGGAAGTCTCCCCCTAGAATCCTTTCCATAGTTCTTAAATCTTGAAGAGTTAAAAATTTTCTTCTAGAATCCCGAACTATTCTTTTTCTTCCAATCCTCGTGGGGTCTTGTCTTGCTCCCAAAATTTTCATAACAATACCTCGCCTTCCAGATAGCTTCTTCTAAGGTCCTTGGTTCATCGAACTCAATCCTATCTTGGTAGTTCTGAGGTAACCCACTAATGAACTGCTGCATTTTTTCTTTTTCATATTTTATGTAGGGTACATACCTCAGTAGTTCAAGGAATTTATTAACAAATTCCTCTATGTTGAGCTACCCCAATCAGAGTTCATAGAATTCCTTAGTTTTCCCATCCATGTATTTTTCTGACAGATACTGCTTCCTGAAGTATTTCTCAAACTGTTTCCATGACAAGTCCTTCTCATGGACTCCTTTCACATTCCTAAGGTCTTCCCACCATATGGAAGTCTTTCCATTCAGGTTGAAGATGGCTATTCAAGCCTTCAAGTTTTCGAAGTAGTCATGGACTCTGAAATACTTATTTAAACCAAGCAGCCAAGCTTCTGCCTCTTCCTTCTTCTTTATCTCTTCATCGAAAGAGGGTGGTTTGGATTTCTTGAACTCTTCAAGACCATGGGTTTTGGAACGCTTCCATTTCCTTCCTTTCTTCTGAGAATGTGAGCTGGCCCTGCTACTAGAAGACCCTTTAGAGTTGTCATCTTCCTTTCCAGAGGACTCTCCCGATGAGTGTCCCCTGCCTCCAGGTTGGACCTTCTTCACGGTACTTCTCCCAGTGAGGTCACTTATGGAGTCATGTTTTTAGGTCTCAGGTGGACTCTGACCTCTCTTCTTGTGTCGTCGGTCTGTATGAATGGTTATAGGATCATGCTGCAGTTGCCTCTTTATGTCGGATAAGCTCTATAGAAAGACTGCATTAATTTTTGTTTGTTTCTCTTGCTCCTTTATGAATATCTCGTTGTCATCCTTGAAACTCTGTAGCTCAGCCCTGAGGCTTCTTACAGCTTCAACCAAATCTAGAGGGGTTTCCACTACCCTCCTTTCCTCAAATTCCTCATCTCTATTATGGGAGCCATCCCCCACTTCATGACACGTCATCATCATTTAGTATTGGGGTCTTCTCATGATTCAATGACTGTTCAAGTGTTGCCAAAAACACTTATAGTTAGCTAACAATCTATTATTTCATGAACACTACACGGTTTAATTTCTTAATGTACACACACAGTAGAAGGTTTCATTCCTTAATAACATTTTTAAATCACACCTCTTAAGAGAGAGGTTAGGTAGGGTGTCACTCTTTTGAAAGTACTCCAAATAGAGTTATTTAAGTGACTCGTCCATGAGCCCAATCAGGCCAAGTGTTGTAACCATGCTGTAATACCATTTTGTACCACACCCACAATGGGGTGAGAAATAAATAAAATTTTTGTTCTCCTTACAAGGACGAATCCTTTCTTTTAATGGTCTCGAATTGAGAAGTCAAGGTCTAGCCACTTTTTCTTTGGCAACCTTCGCATAGGAACATATGCGATGACCAAATACCAAGACTACATGCGGCTAGTATGGCACTTCAGAACTTCGAAATTTGGGGTACTTACACAATCCATTTTCCCGGGTACACTAAACACCGAAGAGAAAGATCTGGTGCCCCATGTTTCCTATCGCTAATGGCTAGGATGAACTTCGACACTCTGACCTTTAGGATTTTTGGTGTTAATATACCTCTATTCTCCCAAAGTGGTCAACACCGCGTTAACTACCTCATAGGTTTGACGGCGCACGCCTTTTCGCTGCGAATTGGGACACTTTCGAAGGGCTTAAACCCCGTGGACCTTTCATAGATCCAACGACTGTTGGTCCTCACACTTCGATCTGATGGCCCAAATCTGATCTCCTCCTGTGCTTTGGATTTCTCAAATCTCTAAGTGCCAAAGGTTACAACCTTTGATCCTTCGATGAACCCTAGACTTTGGGTCTCGTCTGCATTTCTTAAAACGCTATCTCTCCTGAGCTTCTGGACTTAGAATAAGTCCACTCCAGCTCACTCTTTGTACTAACCCACTCATGTCAGATAGATAGTCAAGGAGGGTCCCGATAGATCCTTGGATCTATAATCAGATTTCATCGCTGCTTGCAAAGACTGAAGGAGTCGAGGCATTAACACCTACACTCCCTATTCAAATCTAATGGTCGTCACAAGCCTTATATCCTTCTGAAAGGATCTCTTCCATTCGTCTTCCAAACGAATGGGTATTCCCTTTTGATATTTGAAACTAGTTATCCTTCTTAAACTTAGGCAACGAAATTCAACCCCTCGGGGCTTCGAGCTCCCAAGGTTCCAAAACCTTCGAAATTAACTCCTTCTTGCATAGGATTCCTAGACCACGGTCACATGAACCTTCAGATGATTATTAGGTAATTATCCCTACTCTCAGTTGAGTTTCTGGATAAGGGCTCAAGTACAGTTCGAAGTCCCTTATAATACTGGCCTGAATGAAGTGCCTTCCTAATTTGCCAAGCTATGAATTCTGGAACAGGGGTAAAGAAAACTCGTGAGTTTATTGTAACGATAGCCATTTCAAGGAACTCACTCCAACTTTGGGATATGAGGTAATTCCCCAGGGAAGGTGCTTTCGAGAAATTAAACCATAACATAACGAGAATCAAGTAGATGGGACGATTCTTAAGGGAACAGACTCGTATTATGGACTTATTCATTCTATTCATAAATTGATTATGGACATATAAGTATAAACATACATCCATTATTTCCAATCTAAAACACAAGGCAATCACTGCTATACAGAAACCATTTATGAGTGTATAAACATGAGCATGCATCCATGATTTTTAATTCAAAATACAAGGCATAAAACACTTATCAGAACCATAAGCTGCGAAGTGACTGCTGAGAGGGGTGCTCATTTCCACCCAACCATAGGCTCAGTCACTCCCAATGAATTTGTCGCTGGCCACCCCCGAGCTTAGGCCACGATGCTTTAAGATTCAATCTCTTACTTCCAGCTCAATAGAAGTTAGTGACGAAAGTTACTCTCCTTCTCCCTATACAGGAATAGACGAGGATGAATGTTGCTCTCCTTCTCCTAACTTAGTCTCCATTCTCTATGATTAGAACTCACTTTTTTCTTTCGATCCTTCCTCGGACACAAGATTTTCTACTCTCATCTATGCATTCTTCGCAGACCGCCCCCCTATCCACCACGCTTCCCTTCTTGCCTTCCTAGGCACGGTTGTGTGTGGCTCGAATCCCGCCATCCATGGTCAAGTCTGGAAGCTATACCGATGGGCAGTTTTCCCCATCACTCATTAACTCTTGATTAGGCCCTTCCCACCTACCAACCTGACAGGAATCCATTCCTGGTCAGATGGTTGTTCTGATATGAGCAACATTAACTCCAGCATGGTACTGGTTCCGTGGAGGTTAATGCAACCATTCCAGGTCCCCTCCACCACATTTTCATTAGCAATCATGGTCTCTCTTTCTTAGAACATCCCCTCTCTCAGTAATCATGCAACACATAACATTTTCTATTACAATAATAAAAATTTACATTCATCGACCTTCTACACAAGGTCCATCAAATCAAACATTCACACTTTTAAGTTTTCCATAGTTCCTCAGCCCATATAGTTATATTTACAAACTGGGGAAAATAGGTTGTTACAAAAAGTGTAACCAGACGCATTCAAATGTTCTTCTTGTAGGCAGCTAGAATCGTCATCTTGGAAAAACGATCAACAACCACAAAAACACAGTCATTGCCCCTCTTGGTGGATGGGAGGCCCGACATGTAGTCTATTGTGATGACTTGGGTGGACATATCAATGGATTTCAATATTGGACTACTAAGAAGTAAGAAAACCATGCACATTTGATACAATGTCTATTGTGGTTGACATGTTTTCAAAGATGGCATAATTCATGCCCTATAGGGAACATATTGTACAAAGCTACTCTTCAAGGACACATTGAAATTTGAAATTGGATGGATTGTTGAAGATAGTCACATCAAAAAAAGATACTGGATTTTTAAGTCATTTGCAGAGGACCTTGTGGATGAAAATGGCAAAAAAGTTGTAGCACAATTCATATTATCACCCAAAGAAAAAGAGACAAACAAAAGTGGCCAACCAAAGTCTTAGAAATTTTGTGGGATGTTTGGTTGGAGACAAGACAAAACAATGGGATCAAGTTTACTAAGCTAAGATGCATAGGACCAAATCCCTCTTTAAAATAGCTCTAATATCATGTCTCAATAAAGAAATTTCAATGCAATTGAATGAAGGAAAAGAAAGACACAAGGATTAGAGAGTTCATTTTTTCAGCCATTGACATTGTATTTCTCTTTCCTCTACTAAAATCTCTCTTCTGTTTATTTTATCAAAGGTGGATCCATTTTTAGATGAATATTATCTAATCAGAAAGAAAGAATCCATAATGTGACTAACATAAACAATGAAACTACTATCCACAGTCACAGGTTCATCCCTATGAAGGATAACAAATATAGATCTAAAGATCATCTTTGTATTTATTGTAAATAAAGTACTTACTAGGTATACTATGCATTAGTTGTGCAATTGCAAGTTAAACAATAACGACTTGGGAATAGGTAGTAAGTACTTAGGAGGAAACTACATCAACCCCATGCAATTCCTCTTGAGGTGTTAGTCTATGGGGTGGCTACCTTACAATCGTAGATGAATTAAGTGTAAAAGAAAATGTAGCATAGTGAAAGTAAGGCATCAACCTTACACTCTTCTGCATGATTTGATAGAGTAAGGAATTAACCCAATAAAAGAAATGCACTAATGTTTGTGATAAGTCATAGATGGAGGTTGGGTTGTCAACAATGTTATAGGCCCACAAAATCAATTCCCAAGGCAACAATGGATGCTAACTTAGGAAGAAATACAAATGCCTAATCAACATCCCTAAGCACATGCCTTATAATGATTTGTTGAGTAGTTGATGAGTTCTTGTGATTTGATGTTGTACATCACAATATGTTGCAATGTGTTATACTTTCATGTGTCTAAATGAGTGCTTGTTAAGATGTGTCATATTTGGAGATTGGGTTGTCAGCAATGCTACAGGCCAACAAAATTGATTCCCAAGGCAATACTTAAGGTTAAATCATGCTGGAATACTTATGCCTAATGACCATCCCTAAGTACATGTGTCCTGTATTATAATTATTTGTTGATTAATAGATGAGTTCTTGTGATTTGACAATGTACATCACAATATGTTGCAATGTGTTATACTTTCTTCTGTTTAAATGCGTGTTTGTTAAGTTGGGTCTCATGGAGGATAAGATAATTGTTGGTTTCTTTGGATTCTTCAGGAGTCGTGAGAGTAGGAGTTAAAATGAGGATCGGAGTATCCAAATTCTTTGGTCCTCATTTTAACTCCTACTCTCATGACTCCTGAAGAATCCAAAGCAACAAACTTTTTATCATTAGAATTATGGGCAGAATCTAAAGAAGATGTTGAACATGCGGCTAGAGTCGGAAGAAGATGTCTTCCGAGAAGTGTTCCACATGTTTCCACATGAAAATCAATTGAATAATTTAAGTGTTTATGGTTTCTAATTGTATTTGGAGGCTTAAAATGCAAATATTGTGAATGGAAAGACCATGCACAAAGGACGAATTAAAGAAGGTGTTCAAACATTTTGCAAAAGATAAAAGTATGGGACCTGATGGTTGGACTGTTGACTTCTTTATTTATTTATTTTACCTAGTAGGGGATGATTTTTTGGAGATGGTCGAGGAGTCTAGAAACATAGGAAAAATGGGTAGAGGCCTAAATTCAAATTTCTTGGCCCTTATATCAAAAGTAAATAAGCCTACATCCTTTGATGACTTTAGACCAATTTCATTATGTAACCTGTGCTATGAGCTAATTTCAAAGATTATTGCAAACAGGATCAAACCTATTATCTCTCGATCTTTGTCTGAAGAACAATTAGGGTTTCTAAAAGGAAGACAGATCCAAGACACCATAGGAACAACCCAAGAATTCATGCATAGCATAAAATTGAAAAAATTGAAGGCGTTAGTTCTAAAACTTGATCTGAAGAAAGATTATGATTGTATAAACTCAGACTATTTAAGACTGATTTTAATCCAAACAGGGTTTGGCATTTAGATTACAAATTGGATTATGAGTTGTGTCAGTACTTCGACCTTTGTTGTTCTCCTAAATGGAGAGATTACTTCATTTTTTCAAAGTGGTTGAGGATTGAGACCAGGGTGTCCATTATCCCCTTTGCTATTTATGTTGGTAATGGAGGGTCTTATGTAATATCTGTTTCCAAATAGGAGCTCCAGAGAGGAGGCTTAATGGTCTAAACTGCCCTGCTAGACTATAGCTAGGGACAAAGAGGGGTAAATAGGGTTACTAGACGTCACTCTAGTCACAGGTGTTATATTCGGAAAGTGACATTGAGATAAAAAGGGTTAAAAATGTTTTTAAGTCATTATGAGCTAAAAATAGAAGTCAACAGTGAATTAGGGTTTCAATAGTGATTTAGGGTTTCGGAAGTCAACAATGAATTAGGATTTTAGCATGATTTAGGGATTTGGAAAGCTATAAAGGAAGGGTCAACGACCTAATTCATCATTATGCAGATTATGACTTGTCATTGAGGAGAAGAGGTGCATCTTCGGAGAGATATTCCAGTGTATTCCAGGAGGAAGACACCAGTTGGATGATTTCAGTGTTGAAAGACACACCCTAGTCATCGGGAAGATCATCCAGGTCTTCCATCATTCTTCATTGATTCCACAGTGCTCCCATATTCTAGGTATTATCTTTTAGTTGCTTATTTGTATTCCAGCTAAGATCCTTTTGTCTTTTGATCTAGCCGAGTGTTGTTATTTTATTCAGCCACAGTTGCTTATTTGTATTCCAGCTAAGATCCTTTGTCTGTTGATCTAGTCGAGTATTGTCAGTTTATATAGCCACATTCAACCATTTTGTAATCCACAGAGATATCATAATACAAAATTTGTAGTCCTTTGTCACATTTATTATTTGTATGATCATTTATATGTTGTAAACCTTTGATCCTACACACACATTACCAGCGTTTCCTAGACTAACCAAGTCAGGAACATTATAGTGGTATCAAATCTTTAGTCCTGCCAACTTGTGACTAAAGACAATGAGTGTAGTAGAAGACCCAGAGGGCCGTGAACACGTAGGTGACGAATATGTCACTTACAACAGGCATCAGGAAAGAAGGCATAGGCCTGATTTTCCCCCTTTTCCTCCTATCTCAGAGGAAAAGGAAGAGGTACACAGAGAAGTAGAGAGAAGGGTAGAGGGTGAGGTTGAGCGCGAGGTAGAGAGGATACTAGGAGACAAATATGAGCGACCAGAGGGTAGTGGCAAGGCCCCCGTAGATCCAGAGGCATATTTCATGCAGGTTATTAATGATATGTTAGCTAGTCAATGAACCATGTCTCAATCCTTGGCACAGGTGGTTGATAGGTTGGCTAGAGTGGGCACCCCAGACACATAAGTTTCTCATGCAGCACAGGGGAACTTCAGAGTAGGCAGTAGACCTCAGTCACCCTCTCGCACATACACCTCTGCGAGTAGGATTCCCGGACCCTTGTTTCCCAGTTTCCAGAGGGAACCCCCGGTAGCAGCAGCGCCACAGATAGCACAGAGGCCACCCACTCATGCTGATGACATTGCAGAGTATAGGAGGGAGTACGCAACATTGGGTCATGACTTCCATCAGGACATGACCTTAATCGAGTACTGTGGACTCAAATTCAGGAACCTCCCCAGAGAGACGTAGAGGGGAGGACCACAATAGCAGCATCGTTATAACATCGATTTCATCCAAAAATTTGGGAAACTCACCATCCCTTCTTTCGACGGATCGTCCAAATACACCACTAGAGATTGGGTACAGAAGCTAAACACGTATTACAAGCTCACTCAGATGACCGAGATAGAGGCCATCAATATTGTGACCTTACACTTGGAGGGTGAGGCACACGAGTGGTGGTATCATGGACTGGTGACATTGGGTCACAGTCACATCACCTCCTATAGGGAGTTTACAAATAGGCTGATGGATAGGTTTGACAGGAAGGATCCTGAGATACACTTCAGGGATCTATCCCAGTTGAGACAAACTGGCACAACAGAGGTGTTCATCACAGAGTTTCAGCGGGTAGCCATGGCAGTGACAGATATATCAGAGCCCAGGTTGATCATGTTATTCACAGAAGGACTCACGGAGCCTTTGAGAGGATGGGTGAAAGCATACAGGCCTCCGACTTTGCAGGATTCCATCCTTCGCACTCGAGATCTAGCAGACTCAGTGCCAAAGACTAAAACTTTCTCCAAAGCATTTGTTCCCTAGAGGGATCACGATTGGAAGCCATCCCAGAGAGAATGGAAGGGTAAGGAGAAGTTGGATGATGAGGCTAGGCAAGAGATTATGAGGAAGAATCTTTTCTTCAGCTGTATAGATCCTTGGGTCCCAGGCCACAGGTGCATGGGCAAGGGAGAGATTCATTATATTGAGGTAGCAATAGACAACGTGGACAGTGAGGAGGAGGAGGAGGACAGTGGATCCACTAGTTCAAAGGAGGAGTCAACACCAGTAGAGGAGCAGCCTCCCTGTAGACCACCGACACCGGCAAGAGCCCATCCTCCAGTAATCCCACAACCACCAGAACAGGCTAACAGGAGGAAACCAGCAAAGGGAGGTGTCATAGCGACCCTTTCTAGTGTTCCCAAGTATGATACCCTCTGTATCAGAGGGATTATTCAGGGGCAACAGGCAATCACCCTGATAGATGGTGGGGCCACACACAACTTCATCGACACTTCACCAGTATTGAGATGGTCACTTCAGAAAGACGAGTTTAAGGGGTTTGATGTTGTGGTAGCAGATGGCCACACAGTGGAGTGTCTAGAGAGAGTTCCAAACTTAGATATGAAGTTAGGAAACTACACAATGAGAGACTCATTTTATGCGGTTGACCTATCAGACATAGATGTGGTGTTAGGAGTTCAGTGGATGATTACGTTGGGAAAAATCACTACCAACTACCAAACCTTGGAAATGGGATTCATAGATCAGGATGGGAAGAAGGTTGTTCTAAGAGGTAGGTCAACAGGAGCACCTAGGACAGTTTTAGCCAAGAGTATGGAGACGATATTTAGACATGGGGAGGTAGCATATGCCATAGAATGATTGATCACTACTCAGAAGGATTCGAAAGGTTGACAACAATACCATACAGAGATCAAGAATTTATTGGGACAACATCAACAGGTCTTTGAGGCAATTCCACCAAGGAGACCACCTGACAGGGGGTTTGAGAACACCATTGAGTTGGAGGAGGGGGGCGAACCTATGATCACCCCCTCCTATCGTCATCCTAGGATATTCAAGGATGAGATAGAGAAGGCAATCAAGGAATTGTTGGTGATGGGACACATCAGACTGAGCAGCAGCCCATTTTCTTCTTCAGTTGTCTTAGTTCTGAAGAAGGATGGCACCATGAGGATGTGCATTGATTACCGAGCCTTGAAAAAGAAAACCATCAAGAACTAGTACCCTATCCCATGCATTGACGAGTTGATGGATGAACTGCATGGGGAATTTTTCTTCTCAAAAATTGATCTACACTCTGGATATCATCAGATCAACATCTGAGAGTAGGACATAGAGAAGACGACATTTTGATGTCATTTTGGACACTTTGAGTTCTTGGTTATGCCATTTGGGCTAAACAATGCACCTGCTACATTCCAATCTTGCATGAACCATGTATTCAGGGATCAGTTAAGGAAATTAGTCTTGGTTTTCTTCGATGACATCTTGATCTATAGCCAGTCATGGCAAGAGCATATGAGGCACCTGGATGAGGTATTGAGCATCATGGAGGCACAGTCATTATATGCCAAAGACTCCAAGTGCGAGTTCGGTATCACAGAGCTACTTTACTTAGGCCACATCTTCAGTGCACAGGGGGTACAAGTGCACCAAGAGAAGATCAGGGCCATTCTAGATTGGTTGACGCCCAAGAATGTGACATAATTGAGGAGCTTCTTTGGGTTGTGCAGCTATTATAGGCGGTTCATCCAGGATTTTTCTCAGCTTGGATCACTGCTGACAGATATTACCAAGCATGGGGCCTTCATATGGACCGAGAAATCATAAGAAGCCTTTGATCACATGAAGGAAGTCATGGGCACTTGTCCAGTGTTTTCACTACCAAAATTCACCTTGCCATTTGTACTAGAGTGTGACGCATTCGGTGAAGGGATCGGTGCAGTTTTGATGCATGGAGGAAACCCCATTGTATTTGAGAGCTGGAAGCTTATTCAAACTAAGAGGTTGTACTCCATTTATGACAAGGAAATGTTGGCAATCACGCATGCCCTGACCAAGTTCAGACAATATTTGGTGGGCAACAAATTCGTGATCAAGGCCGATCACAATAGTTTGAAGTATTTCCTTAAGAAATGGGTGAAAAATGTACAGGAATTCGACTATGACATAGAGTATGTCAAGGGGAAGAAGAACATTATGGTTGATGCACTATCGAGGAGACCTGCGACATGTTCTTTGATGGAGATTTCAGCAAATTGGAAATCCCACTTGTTAGTGGAATATTCCAAGAACAAGTTCGCTTGTGAGGTGATGGATGGGTAGATACAGGATAACCAGTATAGGGTCATTGATGATGTCATATTTTACAAGGATAGAGTCTACTTGGTGCCAGATGTAGGGCTTAAGAAGAAGATCCTCACTACAGTTCATGATTCACCTCTACCAGTCCATCAGGGGTTTTTCAAAACCTACAGACAGATCAGAGAGAGGTTCTCATGGAAGGGTCTCAAATAAGACATTATGAGACACATCAGTGAGTGTGTGAATTGCCAACAAAACAAGTCAGAGCATGCTCTTCCAATAGGGATACTTCAGCCACTCCCCATTCCAGAGCAGAAATGGGAGAGCATATCTATGGAATTCATCACAGGTCTACGCAAGGTCCAGGGTAAGGACTGTATCTATGTAGTGGTCGATAGATTGACCAAGTTTGCTCACTTCTACACCATACCGACAAAGTACAGCGTAGTTTAGGTAGCCGAGATTTTCCTCAGGGAGGTCTTCAGACTTCATGGGTTGCCGAAGAACATCGTCGGTGACAGGGACAGTCAGTTCATAGGGACATTTTGGAGAGAGTTGTTTCGTTTGGTGGGTACAGAGTTGACACCTAGCACCAGCTATCACCCTTAGATAGATGGGAAGACCGAGATTGTCAAAAAGTGGGTTGAAGGGTATTTGAGGAACTATGTAGGAGGACAACAGAGAACGTGGGTAAAGTGGTTACATTTAGGAGAACATTGCTACAACACCACCTTCCACATGTCCATTGGTATGACACCCTTTCAAGCATTGTACAGATATGATGCTCCCACTTTGGTAGAACTGGTCTTTGGGGAGAGCAAAGCTCCTAAGGCCAAGTATTGGATTATAGAGAGTCAAGATATTCTCAAATTGTTGAAAGAGAACCTGCAGATGACACAAAACTGAAAAAAGATAAGTGCAGACAGGCACATGATTGAGCACAACTTTGAGGTTGGAGATTTGGTTTTCTTGGGACTCCAACCCTACAGATAGTCATCTCTAAAGAAGAGTGGGGCCGAGAATATCAAGCCTAGATTTTATGGTCCTTATAGGATCATGTGCTGAGTAGGTGAGGTTTCTTATGAGCTAGATCTTCCAGAGGGGAGAAATATTCATAACGTGTTCCACGTGTCTTGTCTCAAAAAGGCAGTGGGACAATTCATTAGCATATGAGAGGAGCTTCCCCCATTGGATGAGAAGGGACAGTTGGAGTTAGTTTTGGAGGAGGTTTTGTAGTTCTGGGAGTGGAAACTGAGGAGCAGGGTCATCAGATAGTGTTTGCTCATATGCAAAGGGCTTCTAGTAGAGGATGTTACTTGGGAGAGAAAGCAAGTGTTGCAGCACCCTGGACTGGTATTGCTTGAGGACAAGCAATTTCGGGAAGGGAGGACTGTAATGTCCCTTTCCAAATAAAATCTCCAAAGAGGAGGCTTAATGGTCTAAACTTCCCTGTTAGACTATAGCCAGGGCCAAACAGGGGTAAACAGGGTTACTAGAGGTCACTCCAGTCACAGGTGTTATATTCAAAAAGTGGCATTGAGCTAAAAAGGGTTAAAAACACTTTTAAGTCATTATGAGCTAAAAATATAAGCCAATAGTGAATTAGGGTTTCAGCAGTGATTTAGGGTTTTGGAAGTCAACAGTGAATTAGGGTTTCAGCATGATTTAGGGTTTTGGAAAGCTATAAAGGAAGGGTCAGTGACCTAATTCATCATTATCCAGATTATGACTTGTCATTGAGGAGAAAAGGCACATCTCAAGAGAGATAGTTTAGTGTATTCCAAGAGGAAGACACCAATTGGTTGATTTCGGTGTTGAAAGACACACCCTAGTCACCAGGAAGATCATCTAGGTCTTCCATCATTCTTCATTGATTCTGCAGTGCTCCCATATTTTGGGTATCATCTTTTAGTTGCTTATTTGTATTCTAGCTAAGATCCTTTTTTCTTTTGATCTAGCTGAGTGTTGTTATTTTATTCAGCCGCAGTTGCTTATTTGTATTCCGGCTGAGATCCTTTGTCTATTGATCTAGTCGAGTATTGTCAGTTTATTTAGCCGCATTCGACCATTTTGTAATCCACAGAGATATCATAATACAAACTTTACAGTCCTTTGTTGCATTTATTATTTGTATGATCATTTATATGTTGTAAACCTTTGATCCTACACACACATTAGAAGCGTTTCCTAGACTAGCCAAGTCAGGGACATTACATCTTAGTTTTCTTCTTAAGAAAGGAAAACGAGAAGGAAATATGATGGGAGTGAAAGTATCTAGAGTAGTCAGGATCCTCCATCTTCTTTTCGTGGATGACATTTTAATCATGACCAAAGCTTCCTTATAGGAATGGCAGGATATTTATATCATTCTAAAAGCATTTTGTAAAGCGTCGGTTTTACAGGTAAACTTGACAAAGTCCACTTTTCTGTATGTTGGTTTAAGTGGGGAGGAGTTAGAGAACTTCAAATAAGTGTTCCCTTATAACTTTGAAGACCTATCAAAAGGATTTATATATCTCGGTTATTATCTCAAGATAGGAATGTACAAGGAGGAAGAATGGAGATGGTTACTTGCTAAAATTGAAAAAAAAATGGGACATTGGTGCAGCAAATGGTTGTCCCTGGGTGGTTGTTTTATATTATTAAAATCCATGTTAGAAAGCCAACCAGTTTAATAGATATCGATGTAGCTTATCCCTATCTCAGTACTCAACAAGATTAGGAAAAAAATGTTCAATTTCCTTTGGAAGGGATGTAGTGAAAAACATCATGTCCATCTATGTAGATGGGAGGTTTTAGAAAAACCAAAGTACCTTGGCGGTTGGGGAATTCGAAACATTAATATTTTCGACAAAGTAACTTGGCGGTTGGGGAATTCGAAACATTAATATTTTCGACAAAGAACTTGCGGATTTTTTTTTATGGCGAGTGTTAATGAAGGACGAGATCTGACATAGAGTAATTAAAGATAAGTATCTTCCCTACTATTCGGTAACAACTTGGCTCATATCAATGACTTTTCAGCTAACTTCTGCCTTACACACTTGGAAAAATCTCTTAAAATGTATTCACCTCCTTACAAATTGGCTTAGTTGGAGCCCGGGATCAGGGCATTCTATTCAAATTGGTAGAGATAATATTCTTGGTTTTGGGAACTCTACATACCTTTCTCAAAATTTCTTAATTATCTTAAAATAGAAAAACATTACTCTACTCTATCAGGCCAAGGGAATAAATCAGTCGGGATTTATCTCCTCTTCGTGGAAAGAGAGCGACGAATTGGGACTTGCGGGAGAAGCGACAGAGGAATGGGAATTATTTCACAGAGCTCTAATTGGCTTAAGGGTCTTACTACAAGACAAAGCAGAAGAGTTAAAGTGGATTGCGGGGGATATGTCAGGACTTCTCTTTGTCAAAAATGTCTATGATGCTTTAGTTTCTACATTCTAGACAAAGTCTATCAGAGGGTGGATACGTTCATTATGGAAATGGGATTTAGCCTTAAGTATAAAACTATTCATTTGGCTAGCAACGACAAACAAAATTTTAACATGGGATAATTTACAATTAAAAGGCTGGAAAGTGCCTAGCTGTTGTCACCTTTGCCAAAAAGAATCAGAGACTATAAATCATCTATTGATCCAATGCATATTTAAAAAGAAGGTGTGGAAAAGAACCCAAAATGGGATAAAATTAAAAAAATATTGGGAAGGAAACACACTAACAATGTGTTACAAAAAGTGGTTAGAGACGAAGACTGTTTTCACTACTCTACCCGCAATAATTTGTTGGAATGTTTGGTTGGAAAGAAATAAATTCCTATTTGAGCAGAATTCTCCTTCTATCAGATATGTAGTCACAAAGTCTCTTGGAGCATTAAAAATAATCTCAGTTTACTAGCATGTACCTACAGCCCGATCTTTTATACCAACACAACAAGCAGGAACTGCAGTGGGATGGTTTGATGGAGCAGCACAGTCTAGTGGCCAACAGAGTGGGGCAGGGGGGTGATTAGAAAATCTAATCATTCTATTTATAAATGGACCTTTTGTTGTGGAGAGGGTACAAATACAAGGGCATAATTATTGGGAGTTTGGGCAACTTTGACTTTGGCAACTCAGTTGGATATTAGAGACATCAAGGTATTGGGAGATTCAAAAATAGTAATCGACTAGTTAAATGATAAAGGAATTATGTAGGTTTGTGCTTTAGATTGCTAGAAGGATAGAATCAAATACCTTATCAAAAAATTCAGAGCAATCAACTTCACTCATATTTACAAAGATTTCAATAGGGAGGCAGACCTTCTATCAAAATAGGTTATTCAACAACAAGAAGGAAAAATCTCATATTAAACTTGGGTAGATGGAAAAGAAGGTCCTACTTTGTCCTACTTGGTATAGTAAGAGGTTATGACTAGTTTATTAATATCTCTCTAGAGTTGAAGGTCTCCATTGGAGCCTGCAAGATGGATACCTTTTTCTTGGTATCTTCTTCGTACTTCTGGGAAAAATAAAGTCCATTTTTTCATTGTCTTGTGTTCTGACCTAAATTGTCTTTGTCAAAATATGTATGTATTGTTTTGAACAAACTTATAGGAGTAATCTAAACGTTCTAGATTTTGGTTTTGCCGACCATCGGTGATTGTCTCATCTCCAACAATATCCGTCTGTCGGCAAACCCAAAAGGTAGATCGTGCATCGTGCATTTCCCTTGGAGTAGTTGACCACACTCCATTCTCATTCACCCCGCATTTCGTACCCCCCTTACGCTGCGGGATGCGTGGCATTTTGGTGAGGCACATTAATGTCCGACCACCTTTCTTCATGCTACCTTCAAAGGTTTGAAGTACCTTCTCCCGCGCGACCGAACTCGCCTGTCTCCGCTCTGCTCGCCCAAACTCCCCTGTCTCCACTCTGCTCCCTTATGCTCTGGTGATTGCTGCACAGGTTAGTATACCATGACATCCTTCTCTATACCTCCCACTAGCATGGCCAGCAGAGTTCGATATTCTGGAATCATTGACTTCTCAATTACTTTTGTTTTCGTTATTTCATTGATACTCTGCGGAATCTTGAATGCACACATTTTTTATTTCTGTCACTGTAATTTCAGATTTCAATGTTATTGTATGCTTGTTAGAAGCTATGTTCTTTGTTTATATTTCCCTGTTAGAACTGCTAATACATCGATAAAAACAATTGAAGAAACGAAATGTTATAGGGATTAGTTATGTACAACTACCTTTGAAGTACATCGGATAAAAAAATATATATATATATAGAACAAGACTTTCTCTATGAAAGTGAAAATGCAAGCTAGGAACAAGCACTCGAAAATACCAGGAAAATACTCATTGCCTTGAAACAAAAATAAATAAAAAGTAACACATATCAAGTAGGATGTGATACCAGTGAAATCCAAGTAAACGGGGATATACCACTGGATGATTCAACAGGTAGGCAAGAGTATGTACGTCATGAACAAATTGACACTGGCAGGCATATTCTTCTTAGAAAAAAAACAATGTCACATGAAACTGCATCTATAGACTTTTTATAATGTTTTCATCATAGCTTATGTCAGCCAAAACTTATCGCATGTATCCTACACGTGGGGATTTTTCATGGAAAACCTGCAGATCGATTCAAAACATCTCTTTGCCATGAATTCACTGTCCTCCAGCATGATTCCTTCTTCTACCTGACTCGTTATAAATCTTGGATGCTCGATGCTCTTTTTAGTCGTGGAACTAGGCCCACACTCTGTTTACAATTTCCCTTGCCAGTCCATCTTGTTCAAAATTCCCCCCCCCTATGCATCTACTAGATATAATGCACACAAAATACACACTGGTCGCACCATGGAAACATATCAGAGCATAAGGAAAGGCATGCAGAGAAGAAAACTTGCCAGGTCCAAGCCCCAAAATGACTGGGAGTCGTTCTCACCTGCAGCAGGCATTCCCAAGGACGTGAAAGGAGTTATTCCTTTACCCATAGAGAAGACCATATCAAACCGCACAGAACCTAAAGTGGAGGGATTTTCATAGGAAGGGAAGATAGTAGAAGCCCCATCTCCTAAACAACAAATGCCTCAAAGGAGGGGCAGGCCAAGGAAGAACAAGGAAGCTGTGGGAGCTCAATTTTCAGAAGAGTCGTGTGCTAGATTGATGACTGAAGAACTACTCATGCGTGCCATCCGACTAGAGCCTACTGGAGGATAAAGCCGCAAAGGTAGGAGAAGAACAAAGAAATGGATATCATAGGAGTGAATGATCAAGTTCCATCTCAGCAATTAAAGCAGGCAAAGCTGGCTATTGCTAAACTCTATCAAGAAAACATGGAGTTGAGGTGGCAACTAGCGACAAAGACTATGTAAGAGTTAGCAGCGCAGGGTCATGAAGAGAATGTGGCATGGCTAAAAAGAAAACTCAAAGAGGTGCAAGACACCAATGTACAACTGCGAGAAGCACAAAGACTGACGGAAGAAAGGCATACAAACTATTCCATGGAATGCAAAGTGCAAGATACCAGATATATAAAATATGCAGAACAGAAACGAAATGCTAGAAATAACAGAATAACAGTATAATATCCAGCATAATCTTCACAATACACAGAAATGATATACGA
>JZKD02S0516978.1:97387-115636 GCA_000966675.3 Picea glauca
TTCCATTAATAACAAGAGACAAAATGGAAGATTTGATCATTGTCTCTATTCGAAAAATTAGCAAATGAGGCAAATCGAAGTGTTGAAGTAGGGCTTGGATGCGATGGAATAGTGATGAAACAATATGCCCAAAACCTAGGTTGAGCATGGCTCCCTTTTATTAATTATAAAATACATGCAAAATTTGAGTGTGCAAAGGTTATACTCACCATTATTTCCCACAGTCTCGCGCCTCCTTTCCCTCGACAGTCTCAAACATCCTTTCTCAGTCCGATATTTCCCTCCTTTCCCTCGGCATCAAATTTACCTCTCGTGCCTCTTTTACCTCAACAATGGCGCCTTAAAGAAATCCCTCATTACCGAATCTTGTCTCCTCAAATTGTATGGGTGCAGGCCCTCGACACTCTCGCGACTCCTTTCCCAGTATGATCAGTCTCGGATGACCTGACCCTAATCGATTAGAGTAAGCAGGAGATGGATGACCCGACCCTCGAATAGAGTAAGAAGGAGATAGGTAACAGAGTCTCCTTACTCTGTCTACTCGGTCTCAAATGGGCTTGTTTGCTCGATCTTGGTCTTGGTCTGCTTGGTTTGCTCAGTCTCACCTTACCAAACCATGTCGCCTTACCAAACCCTGTCTCGGCCTCAAAGCGTATGGTGTGTATGGGTAAAATTGAATTATGTTTCCCTATAAAAAAACCCACCTTAATAATTAATAAATCTACCTTACCAAACCCTCTCTCCGCCTCAAAGCGTATGGGTGAAATCGAAGGTTATTTCTACATTTTCATATTGAGTAGATTACATATAAAAAAAAGTAATAATTATTATAATTAAAGGATTTTAGTATTTGTTTTTTAAATTGTATTAAGAATAGATATTTACTCTTTGATTTTTTTATGAAGGGGTAATTTATTTTAGTAATTATCACTATAAAAATTATGAAACTTAGGTGGAAAGATGGGAAAATAACCCATACATGAACCAATAATTAGTATTATGGTCTAACAAGTTGGAAACAATGGCCTAAATCCCTAACTAAAACTTCTCGAGCTCATGAACTACCATTGACAACACCTAAAAACCATGACATGAGTTCTCTCTAGGGAGTCTTTGGCATCCAATTAGTTGACTATGGGTGACATTATGAGGTCTTCTTGATAATCATGGATGGGTCTTAGGTTCATGAATATATTCCACTTGTATGCCAAAGGTCCACTTTAAAGGGTCTATGTTGTAGTTTAAGGCCTTGATTGTGGCACATTAGATCAATAATATTAATTTAGGGAATAATTCCCTATATTTCTCCCCCAAACCATGGTATGAGACCCACCTGTCATGCAAAAAACCTTCTAATGGAACCCGTATCCCACTCTAAGGATATTTACCTCCTATATAGGGCATGTTTTGTGGTTAATTTGTATCCTTGTGCATGGCCATTGGTCCCTAGAATATGGCATCTAGGTCCTAAATTATTTATATAGAACCACAAAAAAATTCATAAGATGAAATCAATGCAATTTCTATTCCATATATAGCTCAAGCACCATGAGCAAGTCCTTAGGTCACCACAAAAGACCATGGATGGGTGAACAAGTTGTCATCAAGAGCCTTGAAAAATTCCTCAAACCAACATAACATAACCTAATTGGCCTTTAAGAGGGATATGAGGCATCATGATTAGGTTTTGTACATTGAAAATATTAGTATACAAACAATTTAATTTTAAATTTTTACATAACTAATATGTACATTTGAAATTAATATAATGATGACATAATTATTGGGATGGCAAGTCACCATGTAAGAAATATCATTTCAATTTTGATTAATATAATATATAATATGTTTCAATTTTGAATTTGATGGTAAAAAGGGTCACAATGGTGAATCTAGGAATGTACTCTCCTTTAGCCCTGTCACATTCTAAAAAACCATGAAAGACTACCACATTGTTGACTAACTAGGAGATTAATCAAACATCTATGCTTCTTAACTGCAAATATGTTATTTTGTGCATGAATTAAAAAAAAACAAAAAAACAACAAGGGTTGTCATTTTTAACATATTTCTTTCCAACAAAATTATGGAGTAGAAGAAGGTGTATTTATGAGTAAAGGAGACCTTGGATTTTAGTACGATAAGTATGAGGGAGGTTGGGATTGTTATTAGTCAATTTTTCCAGTGGTTGTATCAACATTTTTTATTTCATTCCTTTGAATTCAAGGTAGGTTTTTGTTCTGACTAGTATGCTTATACTTGTTAAATTTTACAAATTTAAAAAGAAAATATTTTTTTTTTTTTTTTTGAAAAGTATTCTTTAAATTCCATGGACATGTAGAATACCCATGATTATAACCCAAACCCACCAATTCCAACTATAGAAATTCCCAACCATAGCCTCCAACCACCAATTGAAGATGCAAACACTAACATTGGCAATGTCATTGAAACACTTAGAAACCTAATTGACTCTTTTAGAATGACTAAAGATGCAACACACCTTTCTCTTTTAGACAATTATTTCTTCCATTTCTCATGACCAAGGGAAAAAAATGATATTTCCAAATACAGGGCCAAGATATATGAATACTATAAAATATATTTATATAATTATGGGGTGAAATATTTACAAATTTTGAAATTTGGTATCAAGACCTTGATTAAACCCATTGCTAATTTTCATGGTCTTGTTGTTGTTGCTCAATCAATGGTGTAGAGACCACTATTTCCTCTATTGTTGTGGCTTCTATTATTGGTATATCTACTACCATTGTGTCTTCCATTGTTGCATCTACCAATGGCGTGTCTACTGTTATGGATTCTACTAGTGCGACATCTACCATTTTTTCCTTGGAGTAGAGGTTCAATTGAAGGCTCCACATCCTAGCCAAGAAATCCAATATCCAATGTTGTCCTAGATTTTCTCAATTAGATCAATAAATAGTTGATTAATATTTTTGAGTAAATGTGGGTTTCATTGTAGGTGTTAGAGTTTTCATTAATTTATTAATTATAAATTTTGTAAGATGTTATTGTAGAGAGGCTTGGGACAGGACACCATTCAAAAGTTTGGCTACCTCATCTGCAATGAAGTTTTGTTATATTGAATTTTTATTTTATTTTTTAATTTTGCTAATAATTAAAATTGTGGAAAATAACATATAAATGTTGTTTCATTTCCAGTCTTTGTAAATGAATAAAAATATTTGATGCAGGAAACCTCAAGATTCCTTTAGAAGAAAGAAGAAAAAGATCACATTTGGAGATTGGTGGGGGTCAATGGGTGTCTTCATTTGTCTTTTTCAACATGTAGATATTGTACTTTAGACACAAGTTTCCATTTTGTACTTTGGGCATGAGTTTTCCACTTTGTAATTTGGGCACAAATTTCCATTATGTACTAAGACATGATGTGACATTTTTCAATAAATATAAATTTGGGCAATTATGGAATACATACATACTTCCATCATGTTTTTTTTAGCTGCAAGTTTTAATTCTAGTTTCAATGCAAGGGATTCTAATTTGAAATGTGATGGTGTTTAAGAGACATGATGAGGTAGAGTTGCTCCAAAAACTTTCTAATGTAATTCTAGTTTTAGTGCAAGGGATTCTAATTTGAAATGTGATGGTGTTTAAGAGACATGATGAGATTAGAGTTGCTCCTAAAACTTTCTAATGTAATTTTCACATTGATGGAGTTTTTAAAATGCTACTAGTGGAATGAAGTGTCATTATGCAAATAATTCAAGTTTAAATTCAAGAGTTTCTATAAATCTTATGTGTGTATATATAAACTAGAAATTTTTGATAGAGTTTTTAAGATGCTACTAGTGGAATGAAGTGTCATTATGCAAATAATTCAAATTTAAACTCAAGAGTGTCTATAACTCTTATGTGTGTATATATAAACTAGAAATTTTCTATAGTGGTGCAAAGACATCATGATAGAATGCATAGTGTAATATCTTATTCAATTAAAATTGTGTAACATACAATATTCATATATATCAACTATATATTTGCAACCGATCACCACTATTCACTCATTTTAAAACACGCTAGATTTATTGTGATGAACACCAAAGATGGAGAAAATATTGGTATTTGTAACTATATGTAATCATATGTCATTGGCCTTTTAGGAGGTTATTAATTCCCACACCCACATGGAAAGTCTAGATAAATTCTACATGTAACTAACTTTTGTGGGAAAGAGTATGGTATCTCACATTCTCAATGAAAGTTTGACTATGTTGAAACAATACAAAATATTCATTAAAATCTAAATGGTAATATTAGGAAAACCCAAAAAGATTTAGAGATTTGATCTATAATGCCAATACATTGTAGTCTTGATCTATCAACCTCACAATCACATCCCTTACTACTGATGTGATGAAATAATTGGCACATAAGAAACATTGACATATTTTCTTCGATAAGAGGTTGACGTGTCTATATTTTCCTTTGTGATAGTAAGGTTGTTGTCATCATTGATGGCATGTTATGAAACTATCCTATTGATATTCTGACATCCCTTTGTATATTTTATTTGGCTTTGTGATAGTAAGGTTGTTGTCATCATTAATGGTATATTATGAAACTATCCTATTGATATTATAACATCCCATTGTATATTTTATTTGGCTTTTGAGCTTGCCATTTTATCTTTATTCAATTGAAGAATAATCATTACTGGAATGAATCCTCACTTTTATACTCTTCCCTTACTATCTGTGTCAAATTATCTTTGTATATAGCGACTAACTCGTTGTTGGTCACTCTAGCGATGAAATTTCATCGCTATAACAACCAATGTGGAATGTTGGTCACTAGAATGACGAACAGTTGGACCCCGAAAAAAAAAAGTAAATTTAGTCCAAAAAAAGCAAAAAAATTACGACGAAATTTTAAACCGTCGTAATATTTCGTCGTAATTTCCGCCCAATGTAGTAGTGTCAAAAGAATCCTACAAGACAACAAGATATCTTGGCATAAAAATCTTATCTATGCACAGTGGGCAGATCGGGTTACCACCAAGAAGTCTATATCGACGTCGCCTTTCCAGATCATTTACGGCACAGACACAATCTTCCCTACTTCATTGGGACTGCCTATCAAGAAGATGTTGAAAGAACATGAGGCCGAGCCAAATGATGCACAAAGGAGAATAAACCAGCTAATTCACACACAACATGTGAGGGAACAAGTGTATAATCAGTTGCAGCTCCATCATGAGAAGATAAAGAAATCTTTCGATACGCGTTCTAAGCTAGAGGATTTCTAGTTGGGTGATCTAGTTTTGATATGGGACGCGAGAAATGAGGACAAAGGAAAGCATGGAAAGTTAGACCATATCTGGACAGGCCCATTCAAGATCAACACGTATTGTGGGAACAATGCTTATTTCCTGGAAGGATTAAATGGAGAATTCCTTGGTTGGGGACCTGTAAACGATAGGTTCCTCAAGCATTACCTAACGAAATAAAAGACATTTAATTCATTTGTCATTGTAATTAGTCATTTTATATTTTGTGTCAAGTCAATAGGTCAGCAGAAAATTGAAGCCCAAAGTGAAGGCCCTAAGTTTATGCTGAAGTTTTAGAAGCTACGTCAATAGGTTTAGTTTGTTTTATGTCCGTCATTTATTTCTCTCAATGTCTAAAGGTCGAATAAAAACCAATGGTCAGGAACCTAATATACTATTATTTGCTACCTCGCGGGGAGGATAGCATCCCCATTGGGGCCAACTGTTAGCATCGCCATTTTTCTTTCCAGTTAGAGTCGGTTTTAAGTCACGTTTTGACCCATGCGTCCAAACATGTGAAGTCAGGTACGTAGCACTGTGAGCTCAAAGTCAATAAGTGGTCGGTTGGCCCTTGTAAACGGGAAGGGATGTCAGAGTCGAAACTTGCGTAAGTGGTACTAGTATGTCTTTTTCAAAGAGTCAAGTCCTGTTAATAAACCAATCTCTACGTGCCCCAGGTCGAGTCAAGTAGTTAATGGAAGTCACATTGGCAAGTATAACGACTATTATCAGTTCATCATGAAGTCCAAGGGAATGAAAAATTGTGGTGTGTGTATCATGCATGCGCAACAAGCCTTATCACATGTATCCTACACGCAGGGATTTGCCATGGAAAACCTGCAAATTGATTCAAAACATCTCGTCGCCATGAATTCACTGTCCTCCAGCATGATTCCTTCTTCTTCCTGACTTGTTATAAATCTCGTATGCTCGACACTCTTTTCAGTCGTGGAACCAGGCTCACACTCTGTTTACAATTTCCCTTTCCAGTCCAGTTTGTTCAAAATTTTGCCCCCTGTGCATCTGCTAGATATACTGCGCACACAATACACACTGGTCACACCATGGTGACCTCTCAAAGAGTAAGGAAAGGTGTGTGGAGCAACAGAATTTCCAGGTCCAAGCCCCAAAATGAATGGGAGTCGTTCTCACTTGCAACATGCATTCCCAAGGACGTGAAAGGAGTTATTCCTTTACCCGCAAAGAATACCAAATCAAACTGCACGAAACCTGAAGCGGAGGGATTTGTACAGGAAGGGAAGACAGTATAAGCCCCATCTCCTCAACAGCAAATGCCTCTGAGGAGGGGCGGGCCAAGGAAGAACAAGGAAGTTGTGGGAGCTTGATTTCTAGAAGAGTCGCATGCCAGATCGATGGTTGAAGAACTACTCATGCGTGCCATCTGACTAGATCCTTCTGGAGGATCGAGCCATGAAAGCATGAGCAGAACAAGGAAAATGGATATCACATGAGTGAATGATCAAGATCCACCTCAACAATTAAAGAAGGAAAAGTTGGATATCACTGAACTCTATCAAGAAAATATGGAGTTGAGGTGACAGCTAGCGACAAAGACTATGGAAGTGTCAACAGTGCAGGGTTGTGAATGGAACGTGGCATGGCTAAAAAGATAGCTTAGAGAGGTGAAAGACACCATTGTACAACTACAAGAAGCACAAAGACTAACAGAAGAAAGGCATATGGAGTATTTGAGAGAATGCAAAGCGGCTAAGAAGGAAGCCTGTGTGGCTCTCACCAGCGTGCAGAAAAAACAAGTTTAGTAGGTGTTCGTCTCTGCATTCGAAAAACATAAGACAAATCTTGGCAGTTTTGAAGGACACGTTTCCCCAAAGCACTCTACCATTTTGATAACGATCGTGACAATCAAACAGCCACTTGCTGCACACATTTTTCCATCAAATGAGCGCGCAACATAAATCGAAGCCGCTATAGCAGATAACAAGTTCCTAAACGACACTTGTTCACTCAGGCACCCGATCAAAGGGATACACTGACACATCTTTTATTCATATTGAGACCTAATCGATGATCAAATCCTCGTGGAAAATTTGCGAACAATCATGGGTAAACAGATGTGATTATTGTCTATTTTTGGAAAGCACCATGCAAAGAGTCTCCAACACATGCTACTCAGTTTTCCTAGTTTTAGGGTCAATAGTTAGAAAGCAGGGTAGCCCAAGAGATGCCCTCTTTTATATATTTCATCTTTTCGATGTAAGCGAGGTTGGTTGGTAAATTTGGTAGACGACAACTATTGTATGTAATTTGAGTTTTTGACCTAAATTTAATGTAAAGGTCCTGTAACTTGATGAAAAGATTTGAGTTGTAGCAGTTGGATGTATTGTGCCTCTCTCTTTGCGTATGTGCTTCCTGTCATCTTTATTCATATCTTTCTTTGTCTATTTCGGAACAAATTTTCAAACCTGTGGATTCGTTGTGCAACGCCCCTTGCTCGCACCACATAGACAAAACGTTTTCCTCTAAAGCTAACTCTGAATTCGCTTGTAGTGGCGCTCTGAGTTACTTCTTGTGTTTTCTATAGCCACACATTTCGGTTTTACACTAAAGACTGTTGATTGCCTAGCCTTATCCTCTCAAGTTTAGTCATTGAGTCATTTGTCTTTGTCATTTCCTCAAATCGACTCCATAGCCCAAGTCTTACTTTCTTGTGCCAATAGAACTAGAACCCGTTATATCAAAAGTGTTAAATCTAGCCACTGCTTTCAAAGCCATATCCTGCGCGGAGATCGCACCTCCTGAGAGATCCCTCTCCAGATATGAAAGGCTAGTTTTGGGTCTCAAAGTTGGTTGAAAAAGTTACCTTCGTCATCTGTTTATCAGCCGAATAGATTTATAGAGTGCTAACAGTACCAATATTGAGGAAGGCCAACTTACTCATTTTGGAAATGGCTTCAGGTATGCCACCGCTAAATGTATTTCTTACAAGATCTAGGTATGCCAACTGATACAAATTTCCAATGGATTATGTTATGCCACCACTGAATATGTTTCCACCCAGATTTATGTAGGTCAATTGACTCAAATTGCCAATCACTTCAGGTATGCCACCAGTGAAATAGTTGTTACCTAAGCCAAGTTCTTTCAACATCTTCAAACTGGCAATGCCCTTAGGTATTCTACCAACTAGTATGTTCGCAAGAAGATACAGGGAAGATAACTAAGTCATATTTCCAATAGATGGAGGTATGCCACTAGTGAAACTACATTTATAGAATTTTTATAATGTTTTCCTCGTAACTTATGTCACTCAAAACTGAAATGAAAAGTTTGTACTTGAGCAGACTCCCATTGTTCACGAAAAAAAAAGAGGCTAAAGATCAAATACCTACTCTCGAAAAAGTAATGTTGGCTGTGTTAAAACTCGGGTGTCCTATGGACAAGTATCTCCGTGTTAAAACGCTGGTTTCCACAAGAATTCATACTATACTTAAACCATCAAAGATTGACATTTATCAATAGTCATGCAGAGCTAAATCACAGACATGTGAAACAGGTTGAGTTTCTATAGAGCTACACATTCATGTTAAAACACAAGCTTGAGAAGGAGAATAAGGTCACGAACACACTAAGAAAGAGAGCGTTGATGTTGGCAACAACGTTAAATGAGACAGTGAGTGTTGAGTAGATCAAGGATTTGTAAGAGTGCCATGAGATTTTGGACAAGTTGCGAAGATGTGCAAGAACACAACGTTGTGTATTTCATCCAAGATGTATATTTGTTCAAGGGGAGGAAGTTATCCATGAAAAAAAGTTCATTGTGCAAGAATATTATGAGTGAATTGCATAGCATCAAATTAGTAGAATTTAGGCACAATAAAACAGAGGAGGAAATATATTATTGGTCGAGTGTGAAAAAAGAGGTCAAGAGAGATGTGTCATGGTGCAAAAATTAGCAAATGGAAAAAGAAGTAAGTCAAACTACATGACTGTACACATTGTTGTCAATTCCAAAGATGACTTGGGTGGACATATAAATGGATTTCATTCTTGGACTACTAAGAAGTAAGAACACGATGCACATTTGATACAATGTCTATTGTGGTTGACATGTTTTCAAAGATGGCATAATTCATGCCTTGTAGGCAACATATTGTGCAAAGCTACTCTTCAAGGACACATTGAAATTTGAAACTGGATGGATTGTTGAAGATAGTCACATCAGACAAAGATAGTGGATTTTTAAGTCATTTGAAGAGGACATTGTTGAAGAAAATGGCATCAAAGTTGTAGCATAGTTCATATTATCACCCAAAGACAAAGAGACAAACAAAAGTGGTCAACCAAAGTCTTGGAAATTTTGTGGGATGTTTGGTTGGAGACAAGACAAAACAATGGGATCAAGTTTACTAAGATAAGATGCATAGGACCAAATCCCTATTTAAAATAGCTCTAATATCATGTCTCAATAAAGAAATTGCAATGAAATTGAATGAAGAAAAAGAAAGACACAAGAATTGGAGAGGTCATTTTTTCAGCCATTGACATTGTATTTCTCTTTCCTCTACTAAATCTCTCTTCTCTTTGTTTTATCAAAGGTGGATCCATAGTTAGATGAATATTATCTAATCGGAAAGAAAGAATCCATAATGCGACTAACATAAACAATGAAACTACTATCCACGGTCATGGGTTCATCCATATGAAGGATAACAAATATAGATCTAAAGCTCATCTTTGTATGTATTCTAAATAAAGTACTTACTAGGTATATTATGTATTAGTTGTACAATTGCAAGTTAAAAAATAATGGCTTGGGCCTAGGTGGTCAGTACTTAGGAGGAAACTATATGAACCCCATGAAATTCCTCTTGAGGTGTTATTCTATGGGGTGGCTACCTTACAATCATAGATGGTTTAAGTGTAAAAGAAAATGTAGCATAGTGAAAGTAAGGCATCAACCTTACACTCTTGTGCATGATTTGATAGAGTAAGGAATTAACCCAATAAAAGAAATGCAATAATGTTTGTGATAAGTCATAGTTGGAGGTTGGGTTGTCAGCAATGTTATAGGCCCACAAAAGAAATTCCCAAGGAAACAATGGATGCTAACTTAGGCATAAATACTTATGCCTAATCACCATCCCTAAGCACATGCCTTATAATGATTTATTGAGTAGTTGATGAGTTCTTGTGATTTGATGTTGTACATCACAATATGTTGCGATGTGTTATACTTTATTGTGTCTAAATGATAGCTTGTTAAGATGTGTCATATTTGGAGATTGGGTTGTTAGCAATGCTATAGGCCAACAAAATTGATTCCCAAGGCAATACTGGAGGTTAAATCATGCTGGAATAGTTATGACTAATGACCATCCTTAAGTACATGTGTCTTGTATTATAATTATTTGTTGATTAATAGACGAGTTCTCATGATTTGACAATGTACATCACAATATGTTGCAATGTCTTATAATTTCTTGTGTTTAAATGGGTGTTTGTTAAGTTGGGTCTCATGGAGGATAAGATAATTGTTGGTTTCTTTGGATTCTTCAAGAGTCATGAGAGTAGGAGTTAAAATGAGGATTGGGGAATCCAAATTCTACGGTCCTCATTTTAACTCCTACTCTCATGACTCCTGAAGAATCCAAAGCAACAAACTTTTTATCGTTAGAATTATGGGCAGAATCTGAAGAAGATGTTGAACATGCAGCCAGAGTTTGAAGAATATTTTTTCCAAGCAGTGTTCCACATGTTTCCACATGAAAATCAATTGAATACTTTAAGTGTTTATGGTTTCTAATTGTATTAGGAGGCTTAAAATGCAAATATTGCGAATGGAAAGACCATGCACAAAGGATGAATTAAAGGAGGTGCTCAAACATTTTGCAAAAGATAAATGTCTAGGACCTGATGGTTGGACTATTGAGTTCTTTATTTATTTTTTTGACCTAGTAGGGGATGATTAGCTGGAGATGGTAGAGGAGTCCAGGAACATAGGAAAATTGGCTAGAGGCCTAAATTTGAATTTCCTGGCCCTTATACCAAAAGTAAATAAGCCTACATCCTTTGATGACTTTAGACCAATTTCATTATGTAACCTGTGGTATAAGATAATTTCAAAAATTATTGCAAATAGGATCAAACCTATTATCTCTCGATCTATCTATGAAGATAAATTGGTGTTTCTAAAAGGAAGACCGATCCAAGACGCCATAGGAACGGCCCAAGGATTCCTGCATAGCATAAAGTTGAAAAAATTGAAGGTGTTAGTTTTAAAACTTGATCTGAAGAAAGCTTATGATTGTATAAACTAGGACTATTTAAGAATCATTTTAATCCAAATGGGGTTTGGCATTCAGATTACAAATTGGATTATGAGTTGTGTCAGTACTTGGACCTTTGTTGTTCTCCTAAATGGGGAGACTACTTTGTTTTTTCAAAGTGATCGAGGATTGAGAAAAGGGTGTCCATTATCCCCTTTTCTATTTATATTGGTAATGGAGGGTCTTAGTCTTCTTCTTAAGAAAGGACAACGAGAAGGAAAGATGATGGGAGTGAAATTATCCAAAGTAGTCAGGATCCTCCATCTTCTTTTCGTGGATGATGTTTTAATCATGACCAGAGCTTCCTTATAGGAATGACAAGAGATTGATATCATTCTAAAAGCATTTTGTAAAGCGTTGGGTTTATAGGTGAGCTTGACAAAGTCCATTTTTCTGTATGTTGGTTTAAGTGGGGAGGAGTTAGATAACTTCAAGGAAGTGTTCCCTTATAACTTTGCAGACCTATCAAAAGGCTTCAGATATCTCAGTTATTATCTCAAGATAGGAATGTACAAGGTGGGAGAATGGAGATGGTTACTTGCTAAAATTGAAAAACAAATGGGACATTGGTGCAATAGATGGTTGTCCTTGGGTGGTTTTTTTATATTATTAAAATCTATGTTAGAAATCCAACCAGTTTACTGGATGTCAATGGAGGTTATCCCTATCTTAGTACTCAATAAGATCAGGGAAACAATGTTCAATTTTCTTTGGAATGGATGCAGTGAAAAACACCATGTCCATCTATGTAGATGGGAGGTTTTAGCAAAACCAAAGTACCTTGGCGGTGGGGAATTCGAAACATTAATAATTTTGACAAAGCACTTGCAGCAAACACTTTATGGTGAGTTTTAATGAAGGACGACATCTGACATAGAGTAATTAAAGATAAGTATCTTCCCTATTGTTCAGTAATAACTTGGCTCAGATCAACGACATTTCAACTAACTTCTTCCTTGCACACTTGGAAAAATCTCTTAAAATGTATTCACCTCCTTATGAATTGGCTGAGTTGGAGCCCGAGATCGGGCCATTCTGTTCAAATTGGTAGAGATAAGATTATGGGTTTGGGGAACTCTTCATACCTTTCTCAAAATATATTATTTCTGTTAAAATAGAAAACCATTACTCTACTATATCAGGCCAGGGGAATAAATCAGTCAGGCTTTATCTCCTTTCAGTGGAAAGAGAGCAACGAATTAGGACTTACGAGAGAAGCGGCAAAGGAATGGGAATTATTTCGTAGAGCTCTAATCGGCTTAGGGGTCTTACTATACAACATAGTAGAAGAGTTAAAGTGGATTGGTGGGATAAGTCGGGACTTCTCTTTGTCAAAAATGTTTGTGATGCTTTAGTTTCTACAATATGGATGTAGTCAATCGGAGGGTGGAGGCATTCATTTTGGAAATTGGATTTATCCTTAAGGATAAAACTATTCATCTGGCTAGCAATGACAAACAAAATTTTAAAATGGGATAATTTACAATTAAAAGGCTAGAAAGGGCCTAGCTATTGTCACCTTTGCAAAAAATAATCAGAGACTGTAAATCATCTATTGATCCAATACATATTTACAAAGAAGGTGTGGAACAAAACCCGAAATGGGATAAAATTAAAAAAATATTGGGAAGGAAACACACTAATAGAGTGTTACAAAAAGTGGTTAGAGAAGAAGTCTGTTTTCACTACTCTACCAGCAATAATTTGTTGGAATGTTTGGTTGGAAATAAATAAAGTCCTATTTGAGCAGGGGTCTCCTTCTATCAATTATGTAGTCACAAAGTCTCTTGGAGCATTAAAAAGAATCTCAGTTTACTAGAAGGTACCTACAACCCGATCTTTTATACCAACACAACAAGCAGGGACTACAGTTTGATGGTTTGATAGAGCAACACAATCTAGTGGCCAACAGATTGGGGTAGGGGGATGATTAGAAACTATGATCATTCTGTTTATAAATGGACCTTTAATTTTGGAGAGGGTACAAATACAAGGGCATAATTATTGGGAGTTTGGGTAGCTTCGACTTTGGTAACTCGGTTGGATATTAGAGACATCAAGGTATTGGGAGATTCAAAAATAGTAATCGACTGGTTAAATGATAAAGGAATTTTGCAGGTCTGTGCTTTGGATTGCTTGAAGGATAGAATCAGAGACTTTATCAAAAAATTCAGAGCAATCAACTTCACTCATATTTACAGAGATTTCAATACATAGGAAGACCTTCTATCAAAACAGGTTATTCAACAACAAGAAGGAAAAATCTCATATTACACTTGGGTAGATGGAAAAGAAGGTCCTACTTTGTCAATTAACTTATATTACCTTAACCATAAATTTTTGTTGTTTTTGATATAGTAAGAGGTTGTGACTAGTTTATTACTCTCTCTCTAGAGCTGAAGGTCTCCATTTCAGCCTACAAGATGGTTACCTTTTTCTTTGTATCTTCTTCGTACTTCTGGGCAAAATAAAGTCTTTTTTTTTGTTTTCTTGTGTTCTGACATGAATTGTCTTTGTCAAACTATGTATGTCTTATTTTGAAAAAAATTATAGATGTAAGCTAAACGTTCTACCTTTTGAGTTTGCTCACCATCGGTGAATTTCTCATCTCCGAAAATATCCACCCGTCGACAAAACCAAAAGGTAGATCATGCATCGTTCATTTCTGTTGGAGTAGTTAACCACACTCCATTCTCGTTCACCCTATATTTCACGCCCCCCTTACTCTGTGGGCTGTGTGGCAGTTTGGTGAAGTGCATTAATTCCCGAAAACCTTTCTTCACGCTACCTTCGAAGGTTCGAAGTACCTTCTCCCGCACGCCTGAACTCGCTTGTCTCCACTCTTCTAGCCCAAACTCCCATCTCTCCACTCTGCTCCCTTATGCTCTGGTGCAAGGAGGTTCGATTCCACCCAGTTCATTATGCTCATTTTTGCTTTGGTGATTGGTGCACATGTTAGTATACCATGACATCCCTCTTTATACCTCCCACTAGTGTGGCCACCCGAGTTCGATATTCTGTAATCACTGACTGCACAATTACTTCTGTGTTCGTTATTTCATTGATACTCTAGAGAATCTTGAATGAAAGCATTTTTAACTTCTGTCACTGTAATTTCAGATTTCAATGTTACTGTATGTTTGTTAGAAGCTTTGTTCTTTCTTTCTATTTCCCTCTTTGATTTGAAAATAGAAGGCTGACTTGTTATGCTATGCAAGCACCCTCTACTTCATTAAAATAAACTTTACAGGACCTTGCTCCATGTGTTAAAATATGCAATATGAATTATGTGTTAAGTTCATGCTTCTTTTAAATGCTTATGTGTGAGGTCTTTGCAAGATTAAATATGTTGTTTTCATAAATACAACAGAAAAAATAACTTGCAGCAAATAAACCATCAAACTCACAACAATAACAACATGATAAAGGAGTTCACCCCTCTCCGGGCTACATCTCCTTGAGCCTCCATCAATGGACTTGGCTCTCTTGGATTAATTTGTGAAAGATTCTTTTACAAGCTTCTTCTCAACTCCAATGGAAATTCTGACTGTACCATTGGGATTGTAATACATAAAAACCCCAAAAATGACTAATAAAACTCTGAAAATGGATCATGGCTCATCCGGGCATGACCTCTTCTACATGTGGCCTTAAGCTTCCCTGAGCTTCTCTTTGGAAAAAAACACATGTAAAAGTCCTCAAAAGCCTCTGAACACTGTCCCAATGTGTTCAAAGCATAAAAATTAGCCAAAAATGACTATTCAGTCATAGAAAACAAACTTGTACTCACCAAAACATGACCTCAATCAATGAGGGCTTCAAGCTCCCTAAAGCTTCCTGAAACTTCAATGGTTAAAAGCCTACAAAAGAAGTCTTCAAATGGCTGTGAAAATGGTGCCAATGGATTCAGAACATCCAAAAACCCCTAGCTGGGCTTTTACGGCACCTCATTTGGCCAAAAAATGAAGAAGATAGGCCTCCTACCATTCTCTTCCTTCAAGCTTGCTGTCTCTGGTTCGCCAAAATGCACCTCTGGGCGTTCAACCAAGAACACGCTCCAAAACGTGTGCTTAAACCCAGAACCATGCATAACCGAAAAATGGATCAAACTATAGGATGGTTAGGGCACGCCCAACCCCTAACTGCCAAACTCGTGGGCACATGGGTCCTCCATACGACCGACGCAAATACAAAAGGGCTAATTGTTTCCAAGGCCAAATAGAAACGAAACATGTGGCGGGTCGTTCAACCGATTTAAACCACAACTTAAAACCCAAAATGTGTGCCCGCCCATTGCATTGGAGTCATATGTTATGGTCATATGACATGGTGGATACAATCGCGGGCTGGGGCTAAGCCCCCGGCCCGACCCCTGCGCCAAACTTTAAACAAACCAAACTTTAATATATATTAAATCATATATACAACAAGGAATAAATCATGGCGTGTTGGTAACTTGGACTTAGCAAAGGCTTTACATGGTGGGGAGGTCCAGGGTTCGATCCCCGTGGACTCCCTAAACTTTTGAACAACAACCAATACAACGGTGCCTCGTGGCAGCCCATGATTGGGCCACGTGACACCACACCATTTGTCAAATAAATGCCACGTGTCGCATTGTGATTCAACCTCATCTGCCAATAGATGATTGCCATGTCACCAACTGCCCTGTCAGTGTACATCATTCCACGTCACCTGTACGGCCTCTGCCACGTCAGCCTGTACAGACTGTATAGACTACACAGTCAGCATCCTTTTTTTACCTGTTTGATGATTCGAACAGATCGTGATATCTCTCGCTCTCGATGTCCGTTTGAACCCAAATGAGTTGCATTGGGTTCGTGATGACGAGGGATATGCTCTCGTTCGTTTTGAGGCAATTCCGAGAACGCTGATTTTTGAGCTAAAATTTCACCCCTGGTCTAGATTTTGATCACGCCTTCTCACTGAAAGGCTTTTGGACCCACAAAAGATTTATGATTATCTGTCTGAGATTCAATACTCTTATTCTTTCAAGTTTTATCAACTGATTCTACTTGAAAAGTCTTTTGATAATCACCTGGATACCTTTACATGCCTTGCACTGTAACTGGCTATGTCCCTCAACCACTGTTCTCTGGCTGCTGCTGACCCACTATTCTCTTTGTTCTTGGAAGACTACCAACCTTCCCACTGAGAATCAAGTCCCTCTTGTGAACTCTTTGGCATCAAAACAATCAGCTCTCCAATGGCTGCAAAAACTTTCCTGCGACATCTTGTCACAAGCCAAAAAAACCATCAATCTTGAAAACAAATTTATACAAGACTGAAAATGATGCCAACAAAGTCTCTTTTCTCTTCAATCAAATTGTCGCATCTTGTACTTCATCAAAGCACATGGTGTTTTCCTGCATCTCGATGTACTCAAAATTGACTTACAAGCCAACAAACACCATCAACTAAACACAAGTCTAAAAACATGATCGACACAACATAGTCGTCAGACAATCATCAACACCAGTCGAGACTCATTTGAAACATATCAACCTTCCAAAATGACAAGTCGAAAAACATGATACACAATCATGTTATAATCATGAGTCATTCATGATAAACTATCACCGGGTTCACTACTTATACATACACACAAAACACATGGCTGTGCATAGTTCTTCAACTCTCCTTCCAGTACAAACATAAGTACATAAACCCAAAAACATATGGGTACATAAGAGCTGAATATGAAAAATATATATGGTTGTAACAAGTGAACATCATATCCATCTTTTACATCCTCCTGGAGAATTTGTGCAACAAAAAAAAATGCCTTCAAATGAATTGCATTCACATGCAACTTGCATCATACAAGTTGTGATAAACTGCTGCAACTTGTCATACTCTCAACATAAATGCACACATGAGGATGAAAAGTGCATTTACTACAGAAAATGCAAGCCTTACTTTCTCAAGAAATCCTACCATTTCTTACCAAGCCAACTCAACGGTGACCTTTTCTGCTGAAAATTGTCCTCTTGTGAATCATCTTGACACACATCAATGATGGAATCTCCTCTTCCATTCTTGCCAATCTCTTTATCCATCTACTTCTTGTGTTGTGGATGGGTGGTTAGATGCAATGTCCAACATTGGTCAATGAGATGACCCCGCTTCTGACAATGAGTGCAAATCTTTTGCATCATCTTTTCACGTTGTCTTTGCTTATAAAGTTTCCTGAAAGTGGTCAATCTTTTCCAACATTTTGAAACATGATGGTTATATAAACCAAAATATGTACATGGATTTTTTCTTCCATTTTTACATATAAATTTATCATGCTTAACATAATCAAAAGCAACTGAATGATAAGTGGAATTATACCTTGAACATTCACCTTTATCGCCTTTTTGAGGAGGTGAATTTGAAGAGTTACAAGCTCTCCTTTGAAGACCATCAACAGTGTTCTTGTCCTCATCCTTGTCACAACTCTTTTGTTTCACACATTTGCATTCATCTTATACGCAAGCCTTGCATGTTGGAGGGATTGAACTTTCAACAAAAGTTCTTGAACTTTCACCTTTATAGCCTTCTTGAGGAGGTGAACTTGAAACAAAATTTGTTCTTGGAACTTTTTCCTTTGTCTCCTCAACT
>JZKD02S0516978.1:116266-139020 GCA_000966675.3 Picea glauca
TTCTCTTTGGAAAAAACACCTGTAAAAGTCCTCAAAAGCCTCTAAAACCTGTCCCAATGTGTTCAGAGCATAACAATTAGCCAAAAATGACTATTCAGTCATAGAAAACAAACTTGTACTCACCAAAACATGACCTCAATCAATGAGGGCTTCAAGCTCCCTAGAGCTTCCTGAAACTTCAATGGTTAAAAACCTGCAAAAGAAGTCTTCAAATGGATGTGAAAATGGTGCCAATGGATTCAGAATGTCCAAAAACCCCTAGCTGGGCTTTTACAACACCTCATTTGGCCAAAAAATGAAGAAGATAGGCCTCCTGCCATTCTCTTCCTTCAAGCTTGTTGTCTCTGGTTCGCCAAAATGCACCTATGGGCGTTCAACCAAGAACACACTCCAAAATGCGTGCTTAAACCCAGCACCACGCATAACCGAAAAATGGATCAAACTATAGGACGGTTAGGGCACGCCCAGCCCTTAACCGCCAAACTCGTGGGCACATGGGTCCTCCATACGATCGGCGCAAATACGAAAGGGCTAACCATTTCCAAGGCCAAATAGAAACGAAACATGTGGCAGGTCGTTCAACCGGTTTAAACCATAAGTTAAAACCCAAAATGCACGCCTACCCGTTGCATTGGAGTCACATGTTATGGTCATATGACATGGTGGATATAACCGTAGGTTGGGGCTAAGCCCCCGGCCCGACCCCCGCACAAAACTTTTAATAAACCAAACTTTAATAGATATTAAATGATATATACAAGAAGGAATAAATCGTGGTGCATTGGTAACGTGGACTTAGCAAAGGCTTTACATGGTGGGGAGGTTCGGGGTTCAATCCTCGTGGACTCCATAAAATTTTGAACAACAGCCAATACAACGGTGCCACGTGGCAGCCCATCACTTGGCCACGTGGCACCACACCATTTGTTAAATAAATGCCACGTGTCACATTGCGATTCGACCCCATCTGCCAATAGATGATTGCCACATCACCAATTGCCCTGTCAGCGTACATCATGCCATGTCACATGTACGGCCTCTGCCACGTCAGCCTGTACGGACTGTATGGACCACACAGTCAGCATCCTTTTTTTACATGTTTGACGATTCGAATAGATCGCGATATCTCTTTCTCCCGACGTCCGTTTGAACCCAAACAAGCTGTGTTGGGTTCGTGACGACGACGGATATGCTCTTGTTTGTTTTGAGGCAATTCTGAGAACATTGATTTTTGAGCTAAAATTTGACCCCTGGTCCAGATTTTGATCACGCCTTCCCACTGAAAGGCTTTTGGACCCACAAAATCTTTATGATTATTTGTCTGAGATTCAATACTCTTCTGCTTTCAAGTTCTATCAACTGATTCTACTTGAAAAGTCTTTTGATAATCACCTAGATACCTTGACATGCCTTGCACTGTAACTGGCTATGTCCCTCAACCCTTGTTCTCTGGCTGCTGCTGACCCACTGTTCTCTTTGTTCTTGGAAGACTACCAACCTTCCCACTGAGAATCAAGCCCCTCTTGTGAAGTCTTTGGCGTCAAAACAATCAGCTCTCCAATGGTTGCAAAAACTTTCCTGCGACATCTTGTCACAAGCCAAAAGAAAACATCAATCTTGAAAACAAATTTATACAAGACTGAAAATGATGCCAACAAAGTCTTTTTTCTCTTCAAGCAAATTGTCGCATCTTGTACTTCATCAAAGCACATGGTGTTTTCCTGCATCTCGATGTACTCAAAATTGACTTACAAGCCAACAAACACCATCAACTAAACACAAGTCGAAAAACATGATCGACACAACATAGTCGTCAGACAATCATCAACACCAGTCGAGACTCATTTGAAACATATCAACCTTCCAAAATGACAAGTCGACAAACATGATACACAATCATGTTATAATCATGAGTCATTCATGATAAACTATCACCGGGTTCACTACTTATACATACACACAAAACACATGGTTGTGCATAGTTCTTCAACTCTCCTTCCAGTACAAACATAAGTACATAAACCCAAAAACATATGGGTACATAAGAGCTGAATATGAAAAAGATATATGGCTGTAACAAGTGAACATCATATCCATCTTTTACATCCTCCTGGCGAATTTGTGCAACAAAAAAAAATGCCTTCAAATGAATTGCATTCACATGCAACTTGCATCATATAAGTTGTGATAAACTGATGCAACTTGTCATACTCTCAACATAAATGCACACATGAGGCTAAAAAGTGCATTTACTACAGAAAATGCAAGCCTTACTTGCTCAAGAAATCCAACCATTTCTTACCAAGCCAACTCAACGGTGACTTTTTCTGCTGAAAATCGTCCTCTTATGAATCATCTTGACACACATCAATGATGGAATATCCTCTTCCATTCTTGCCAATCTCTTTATCCATTTGCTTCTTGTGCTGTGGATGGGTGGTTAGATGCAATGTCCAACATTGGTCAATGAGATGACCCCACTTCTGACAATGAGTGCAAATCTTTTGCATCCTCTTTTCACGTTGTCTTTGCTTATAAAGTTTCCTGAAAGCGGTCAATCTTTTCCAACATTTTGAAACATGATGGTTATATAAACCACAATATGTACATGGATTTTTTCTTCCATTTCTACATATAAATTTATCATGCTTAACATAATCAAAAGAAACTGAATGATAAGTGGAATTATACCTTGAACATTCACCTTTATCGCCTCTTTGAGGAGGTGAATTTGAAGAGTTACAAGCTCTCCTTTGAAGACCATCAACAGTGTTCTTGTCCTCATCGTTGTCACAACTCTTTTGTTTCACACATTTGGATTCATCTTGAACACAAGCCTTGCATGCTGGAGGGATTGAACTTTCAACAAAAGTTCTTGAACTTTCACTTTTATAGCCTTCTTGAGGAGGTGAACTTGAAACAAAATTTTTTCTTGGAACTCTTTCCTTTGTCTCCTCAACTTTGGAATTTGCTCCATCTCTTCGTTCATATCCAAGACCACAATACTTGGGTCTTTCTTCAACAACAATAGGCTCAACAATGCCCTTTGCATGCTTGCCTAACTCTTTACCTTCATAGCCCATTTTTAACAATAACTTGGACCCTATTCCTCTTGTGTGATTTTCAAAAACACCAAAACATTCATCTTGAGACAAATTAGAAGATAAACTAGCATTGCATACCTTATGTTCATGCATGTACTTGGTAAGGGTTTCCTCTGCCTTATGGAGTTAAGTCTCCATCTCATGAAACTTTTCAAGAAGCTGGTCTTTCTCCTTCTTCATGGCCATCAACTGCTCTTCAAGGGAAATGCTCTCCTTTCTATCTTCACACATCTCTTTCATCATATCTCTCATGGTTAGAATTTCCTTCAACATCTCTTTGTCAAAGAACTTAGATAATGAAGATGTATGAGAACTATCAATGTTCGAAGCTTCCTCCATCCTTGCAAGATATCAAACTTCAACACAAAACTTGCACAAATACCAACAGCTAAATCTCAAGCTATCAATGGCAAATACATGAGCAAAACAAACTATGCTCTGATACCACCTGATCTAAAAATAGAAGGCTGACTTGTTATGCTATGCAAGCACCCTCTACTTCATTAAAATAAACTTTACAGGACCTTGCTCCATGTGTTAAAATATGCAAGATGAATTATGTGTTAAGTTCATGCTTCTTTTAAATGCTTATGTGTGAGGTCTTTGCAAGATTAAATATGTTGTTTTCATAAATACAACAACAAAAATAACTTGCAGCAAATAAACCATCAAACTCATAACAATAACAACATGATAAAGGAGTTCACCCCTCTCCGGGCTACATCTACTTGAGCCTCCATCAATGGACTTGGCTCTCTGGGATTAATTTGTCAAAGATTCTTTTACAAGCTACTGCTCAACTCCAATGGAAATTTTGACTGTACCATTGGGATCAGAATACATAAAAACCCCAAAAATGACTAATAAAACTCTGAAAACGGATCATGGCTTATCTGGGCATGACCTCTTCTACATGTGGCCTTAAGCTTCCCTGAGCTTCTCTTTGGAAAAAACACCTCTAAAAGTCTTCAAAATCCTCTGAAACCTATCCCAATGTGTTCAGAGCATAACAATTAGCCAAAAATGACTGTTCAGTCACAAAAAACAAACTTGTACTCACCAAAACATGACCTCAATCAATGAGGGCTTCAAGCTCCCTGGAGCTTCCTGAAACTTCAATGGTTAAAAACTTGCAAAAGAAGTCTTCAAATGGCTGTGAAAATGGTGCCAATGGATTCAGAACATCCAAAAAACCCTAGCTGGGATTTTACGGCACCTCATTTGGCCAAAAAATGATGAAGATAGGCCTCCTGCCATTCTCTTCCTTCAAGCTTATTGTCTCTGGTTCGCCAAAATGCACCTTTGGGTGTTCAACCAAGAACACGCTCCAAAACGCGTGCTTAAACCCAGCACCATGCATAACCAAAAAATGGATCGAACTATAGGACGATTAGGGCGTGCCCAGCCCCTAACCCCCAAACTCGTGGGCACATGGGTCCTCCATACGACCAGCGCAAATACAAAAGGGCTAATCGTTTCCAAGGCCAAATAGAAACGAAACATGTGGTGGGTCGTTCAACCAGTTTAAACCACAAGTTAAAACCCAAAATGCGTGCCTTCCTGTTGCATTGGAGTCATATGTTATGGTCATATGACATGGTGGATACAACCGCGGGCTGGGGCTAAGCCCCCGGTGCGACCCCCACGCCAAACTTTAAACAAACCAAACTTTAATATATATTAAATCATATATACAACAAGGAATAAATCGTGGTGCATTGGTAACATGGACTTAGCAAAGGCTTTACATGGTGGGGAGGTCCAAGGTTCGATCCCTGCGGACTCCATAAAATTTTGAACAACAACCAATACAACGGTGTCACGTGGCACCACACCATTTGTTAAATAAATGCCATGTGTCGCATTGCGATTCAACCCCATCTGCCAATAGATGATTGCCACATCACCAGCTGCTCTGTCAGCGTACATCATGCCACGTCACCTGTACAGCCTCTTCCACATCAGCCTGTACGGACTGTACGGACTACACAGTCAGCATCCCTTTTTTACCTATTTGACGATTCGAACAGATCGCGATATCTCTCGCTCCCGACATCCGTTTGAACCCAAATGAGTTGCGTTGGGTTCGTGACGACAAGGAATATGCTCTTGTTCGTTTTGAGGCAATTCCGAGAACGTTGATTTTTGAGCTAAAATTTGACCCCTGGTCCAGATTTTGATCACTCTTAGAACTGCTAATACATTGATAGAAAGCATTGAAGACATGGAATGTTACAGGGATTAAGTCTGTACAACTACCTTCGAAGTACATCGGATAAACAAAAAATATATAGAACAAGACTGCCTCTATGAAAGTGCAAATGCAAGCTAGGAACGAGCACTCGAAAATACCAGGAAAATACTCATTGCCTTGAAACAAAAATAAATAAAAATTAACACATGTCAAGTAGGATGTGATACCAGTGAAATCCAAGTAAACGAGCATATACCATTGGATGATTCAATATGAAGGCAGGAGTATGTACACCGTGAACAGATTTACAGTGGCAGGCATATCCTTCTTAGAAAAATAGCAATGTCACAGGAAACTGCATCTATAGACTTTTTATAATGTTTGCCTCATAGCTTATGTCAGTCAAAACTGAAATGAAAAATTTATATCACTTATCATGTTTGTACCAATATTGAGGAAGGCCAACTTACTCATTTTGGAAATGGCTTGAAGTATGCCACCGTTAAACGTATTTCTTCCAAGATCTAGGTATGCCAACTGATACAAATTACCAATGGCTTCTGTTATGCCACCATTGAATCTATTTCCACCCAGATTTATGTAGGTCAATTGACTCAAATTGCCAATCACTTCAGGTATGCCACCAGTGAAATAGTTGTTACCTAAGCCGAGTTCTTTCTAACATCTTCAAATTGGCAACGCCTTTAGGTATTCTACCAGCTAGTCTGTTCGCAAGAAGATACACAAAATCCAACTGAGTCAAATTGCCAATAGATGGTGGTATGCCACTAGTGAAACTACATCTATAGACTTTTTATAACGTTTTCCTCATAGCTTATGTCACTCAAAACTGAAATGAAAAGCTTATACTTGAGCAGACTCTCATTGTTCACCAAAAAAAGAGAGGCTAAAGATCAAAGACCTACTCTTGAAAAAGTAATGTTGGTTGTGTTAAAACTCGGGTGTCCTATAAACAAGTATCTATGTGTTAAAGCGTTGGTTTCCACAGGAGTTCATACTATACATAAACCATCAAAGATGACATTTATCAATAGCCATGCAGAGCTAAATCACAGACATGTGAAACGAGTTGAGTTTCTATAGAGCTACACATTCATGTTAAAACACAAGCTCGAGAAGGAGAATAAGGTCACGAACACACTAAGCAAGAGAGCATTGATGTTGGCAACAACGTTGAATGAGACAGTGAGCATTGAGTAGATCAAGGATTTATAAGACTGCCATGAGATTTTGGACAAGTTGCGAAGATGTGCAAGAACACAACGTTGTGTATTTCATCCAAGATATATATTTGTTCAAGGAGAGGAAGTTATCGATGACAAAAAGTTCATAGTGAAAGAATCTTATCAGTGAGTTGCATAACATCAAATTAGTAGAATTTAGGCACAATAAAACAGAGGAAAGATATTATTGGTCGAGTGTGAAAAACAAAGGCCAACAAAGATGTGTCATGGTGCAAAAATTAGAAAATGGCAAAAGAAGTAAGTCAAACTACATGATTGTACACATTGTCATCAATTCCAAAGATGATTTGGGTGGACATATCAATGGATTTCATTCTTGGACTACTAAGAAGTAAGAACACAATGCACATTTGATACAATATCTATTGTGGTTGACATGTTTTCAAAGATGGCATAATTGTAGGCATCATATTGTGCAAAGCTACTCTTCAAGGACACATTGAAATTTGAAATTGAATGGATTGTTGAAGATAGTCACATCAGACAAAGACACTGGATTTTTAAGTCATTTGTAGAGGACATTGTAGAATAAAATGGCAACAAAGTTGTAGCACAGTTCATATTATCACCCAAAGACAAAGAGACAAACAAAAGTGGTCAACCAAAGTCTTGGAAATTTTGTGGGATGTTTGGTTGGAAACAAGCCAAAGCAATGGGATCAAGTTTACTAAGCTAAAATGCATAGGACCAAATCCCTCTTTAAAATAGCTCTAATATCATGTCTCAATAAAGAAATTGCAATGCAATTGAATGAAGGAAAAGAAAGACACAAGGATTGGAGAGTTCATTTTTTCAGCCATTGACATTGTATTTCTCTTTCCTCTACTAAAATATCTCTTCTCTTTGTTTTATCAAAGGTGGATCCATATTTAAATGAATATTATCTAATCAGAAAGAAAGAATCCATAATGCGACTAACATAAACAATGAAACTACTATCCACAATCATGGGTTCATCCCTATGAAGGATAACAAATATAGATCTAAAGCTCAACTTTGTATGTATTCTAAATAAAGTACTTACTAGGTATACTATTCCTGGTATTTTCGAGTGCTCGTTCCTAGCTTGCATTTGCACCTTCAATGAAACCGCAGTAATCAACGCGTTTTCACTTTAATGTAGCTGCAGAAGCCAACAATCAATCGGCTCAAAGACTCACTTTGCGTGTAGGCTCAACACGCATTTGACTGGACGCCTAACTGTGTATAAATTACTGAAAATTAAAGTAAGAGATAAGATGTACACGGTACGGGTTGGATCTCAACCAACTTTACTCTTTCGAAACCCCCAAGTAGGAAAACTTGGAACAGCCAGCTGATCTTTATTTTCTTAACGTGTAGATAAGTCAACAGTTTTGATTTCATAGAATTTCCGAGAAAGAACGCACCTGTCGTATAAATATGTATGTGAATAACACTTAAAGTTGGGAATCATCACAAGGTCCGCGTTTAATCATAGGTTGAAGAAACATATATGGTCCGCGTTTAGTCATAGGTTGAAGAAATGGTGAAAATTGATATATATGGTACACTGGTTATGTCAGGTCACACAGAGGAGGGATAGAAATACAGGAGGGAGAGAACGCTGTTTACAGAAACATATGTGCATTTAAAGTAGCGAACTGTGCGAATACTTCTTCCAATCTACTGCTTCCGAGCTTTTCATAATAATTGGTGGAGCGATGGACAAAATTGGTCATGGCAAATGGGGCAGTTGGATACTCCCACTTGGCGTGCTTTTGCGTTTATTTACTGTCATTACTGCTCAACCAGGTATGTGGTGTGAAGAACATGCTTATGGGTATTTTCATTTCCTATACTTTTAGAATCGCCCTTTCATATCTTGTTTTATAATCGTTATTGGATACCCTGTTTTATAGGGCTCATCCAGTATTTTTTTTCTATTTGGTTGATAAGATATTGTTTTATTATTTATTTTCTTGTGGCATGCAGGATTTCTGAGTATCAGTTGCGGAGTAAAAACAAATCACACAGCCGAAAATAATATACCATGGGTAACTGATGTAAGCTCCCTTAACCGCCGTGAGCCTGTCAGCTCGTTCGACCAACCGGAACCGCCTTAACCGTATTTAACCGCTGCTCCCTTTACTGTATTGAACTGTTGACAGTTCATTCTGAAACCAACCCGAACTGTATTCAACTGCCACAGCTCGTTCGGAAACCAATTGGAACCGTTTTCTTGTTGGGAGTTTCTGGAATGGTCCATTACTCCATCTACGGTTCTCTAACTAAATTAATGTGGAACAGTGAACACATAGCCAATAGAAGCTTGATGGAAGCTTGGCTATAAAGACTTCTGTTTGGTCCCCAAGCTTGCTTAATTCATTCAATTTCCCTTCAGTGTTATACCATCAATCAGAGTGAGCAGAGCTTGGAAGTGCCATACTGAAAGCAAAATTAGTGTGGAACTGGGAAAACTTCTACAACAATTAGTCAAACTCAAGCAGCATCAATGGCTGGAGGTATGATCCATTTGGCATCTAAATTTCGATTCTTTTGAAGAAGTTTGTATTCCGCATATTTTAGAATCGAGTTAAAACTAACATTTGGTATCATAGAGGAGTTTATCTCTGCCTTGGTGTTTTGGAGAAAGACAGGTTTATTCTGTCTCGGTGCATCTCTATTGGGTTTTCCTTGCATTTTCTCTGCACATTTTAATGCATATTGTTGTACGTCTATCCATATTAAGATGGCAGAACCATACATTTCTGTGCGTCTTTCTTTTATAATTTTATAATTTGGTTGTACGTTTTTAAATGAAATTGTTGTGCTCTATACAAAGAGGTTTCATTGCATTGTTGTGCGTCTTTATGTTATTTTACTATACGTTTTTCCCTAAGGAGAATAGCATCTGTACACTTTGCTTCTGAGTCACACAATAGTTAGAATTGCAATCTGGGTGATCTTTTATGGTCATTAAAATAATTTCTTTCTTAACCTCTAATTAAAAACATGTTATTTTGAATGAGTATACATAGTTGAATGTTATGCATGAATATTGTAGTTTTATTTATGTAATTTATAATTATTCTCATATCAACTTAATTTTATGCATAAAAGAAATAATGTCTAGTGATCCATATTATATATTATGATTGATTAGGATCACATAGGGAATATTTAAACATAAATTGTAATTAATTATACTAAATATAATAAATTTTATCCCACACTAATTTTTATTATATTTATATAATTAATTAGGATAAAATATTAAATTATTCATAACTTACCCAGAGAAATTATGAATTAATAGTTTTATCATAAAGTTCAAATCTATGATAGAATAATTGAATCTGCTTGAATTGGAAATTTAGCCCACAGGTAATTTTTATGTCATTAGATTCAAATTTAAGCATGAATTTACATTGGTAAAGCATGAAATTTTATATTATTTTTGCTAGTCTCAATTTTAACCTAAGCATGTGATCTTTAATTTTATGCAGTTGTACAACCTGCAAATTTCTCTGAAATTCGTTGTGATATCCCTGAACTTAAGGGAGATAACTATAAGGTTTGGAAGGAGAGAGTTCTCCTTCATTTAGGGTGGATGGACATAGATTATGCTATTAGGAAAGATGAACCACCAACACTCACTAATACCAACACTATAGCGGACATCACGCTTTATGAGCGATGGGAGCGATCTAATCGCCTAAACATGATGTTCATTAAGACTAAAATTTCAGCTGGTATTCGTGGTTCTGTTGATCATCATGAAAAGGTCCAAGACTTGCTGAAAGCTATTGATGATCAATTCGTCACTTCAGACAAGGCACTAGCAGGCACCCTAATCATGAAGTTCTCATCCCTAAGTCTCACCAGTGTGAAAGGTGTGCGCGAGCACATCATGCAAATGAGGGACACTGTGGCTCAACTGAAGAAACTCGAGGTTGAAATATCAGAGTCTTTCCTGGTGCACTACATCCTGAACACCCTTTCGCACCAATACAGACCCTTCAAAATCTCATACAACACACATAAGGATAAATGGTCAATTAATGAACTCATGACCATGTGTGTTCAAGAGGAAGAGAGACTGGTGATGTGTCCCACTATATGACCGCAGTCATACTTCCTCATCAGGGTTTCGTACTTTTCAATGCCGAAATACACTCGTCCTCAGGATTCGTGATCCCTCGAATCTCGATTTCCGGACATGACGTCAGCTAGCGACTCCTGTCCGCCTTTAGCCTGATCAACGACCGTGATTGCCTAAGAAACCAACGGCTCCAGATCTCCTTTGGGGTTTCAAATGTCGAAAAACATTTGCCCACGGGACTACCGATCCTTCGAATCCCAATTCTTTGATATGTTGACAGTTGGCCCCACGATGGCTCTTTTCTCCTCGTCAGGGTTTCGGACTTCGCAATTCTGAAATGCCCAAACCTCTTGTCACCGGGCTCCCTGATATACCGATGACCAAAATGCCGATGGACGACTTCCTATCGAGACTTTCCCCGATGGCTCTGATTGTTGCCGCGCGTCCTCTCCAGATGGACGGTTCAGATTTCTCCTTGCGTTTTCGATACTTTTGATGTCCTGACTTTCACAACCTTAGGAACTCCAATTTCCCGAGTGCCGATATACCGACTCTCTTCGGATTTATGACACCTGTCTCCCCAAATGGACGACTCAAATTATATCGGGGTTTTCACTATGGACTTCCCCGATCTCTTGTCCATGGGAATGTCGATATCCCGACTCCTGACGCCTCGATCTCCACCACGTGCCTTCACAAACGGACGGTCCAGATCGTTCTCTGGACTTTTCCTATAGAGATTCCCGATTTCTTGTCCTCGTGACTCCCGATTTCATGAACGCCAATATCCCGATGACTGTCGGGACTTCTGCTTGTCATGAGAAGGGTTAAACCCCGTGTACCTTCTATCCGATCTGACGACTGACGGGATTTATGAATGAGATCCAACGACTCTCGATCTCTCCCTTCTCTAGGCTTCTCCTAAGCTCTTCCTGGACGTAGAAACCAACGGTCCAGATCTCTTCCTCTACGCACACTCCAGAGACTAAACTCCGAGCATCTTCACCCGATCCAACAGCTGACAGGTTCTTTTCTCTAGATCTGATGGCTGTTGTGCTCTCTCCTGAGCTTGTGCACTCCTTCCCAACCTTGGGAGAATTTCAAAAGCCAAAGGCCTCAACCTTTGCTCCTTTCTTCTCTGTGAGCTCTTTTGCCTGAGTTCTCGCCGTGCGTTCTCCTCGACGCTGTTCCTCCTGATCTTTTAAAGACTCCGAACTCCTCCAAAGAGTTCTTCAACCTCTGCACTCCTTGCAGCCTCGACTCTGTGCACCGAAAGAACTGTCCCTCCTGAGCTTCTGCGCCTGAATCCTCCAGGGACTCTATGACTCCTACGCTTCTGCAGGGTCTTCACGCACCCAAAGTGCTATCTCTCATGAGCTCCTCAAACACTCAGACCCCTGAGGGATTTTGTCTTCCTTCCCTTCTCCCTCAGATGGAGAAATATGGATGCCCTCCTGGCTATCCTCTCTCAAGCAACCTCTTGTTCAGTCTTTCAGGGTGTTCAACAACCCTGTGAAGATCCCTCAGTGGATTCTTCCTCCGAATACTAGAACTCAAAGAGTTATCTTCTCTTTGTACCTGTCTGCACATTGTCTCTATGCCTCCTGGTAGAGTATCTTTTTCATAGAACGTTCAACAGTTTTTTCCTCTTGTGCACTTGTTCACCCGCTCAATGCCCACCTGGCAGAACTCTCAGAATCCTCAATGATTATGTTTCTTCCCTGAACTTCTCAACATAAGTCTTCCTTTGTGCACCCCTTGCACCTTCTCAATACCCACCTGGCAGAGCTTCACAGAATCCTCAGTGATTCTGATTCTTTCTGAACTCACAACAGAGTTCCTCCAACTGCACCTTGTGCATGTGCTCAATGATCACTTGGCAGAGCTTTACAGAACTCACAACTAAGTTCTATCTGCAACTATGTCTCTCATACACAGCCTTGCCTCCAAGGTATTCAACAACCTTGAGGTCTTCTCCTGAGTTGTTGATTCCAATTCGTGTGCCGTAGCACGCCTTTGTCTGAACCCACAGTGTTCAGAAATGCATCCTCTATGCATGGCTATCAGAACCCGCAGTGTTCTGTCACACCCTCCTGGTGTGAAGCCTCAAAGATATTCACCTGAAATCAAACACACTCCTGCAAATGCACAACTACAGTATACATCTACAGCATAAAAGAACACTCATAGACATCCATTCAACACAGAATAATGAAGGAAAAAATGCTCTTTGTATTAAATATGGCAAATGCCTGTATTTACAATGTGTTCCCGAGCACGGCCTGTAACAAGGTCTTGGCTCCTCTCTTCTGCTCTCTACACGCAGACTATCACACAACTCCACTTAATTCTTCTCTCCTACAAAATGAGATACGAAATCTCTTTTACCTAAGGGGGCTCTTCGAGCTCTTCCCTCCAACCTACCTACCCTAGTCAATTGCATTGAATGGGCTGTCTAGTCTGCTATCGGATCTAGATCTCAGCCATACAAACATTAATGGCCGATCTACCTAATGCCTGCACAAAAGCATGGCTCTATGGCTCACCAGCCTAGACATTTAATTACATTCAATTCAGACTTAAATGAGGACTACACCTCTCTCTTCAGCTTTGAATGCACGCGCTCGACGTAGCTGGCTGGCTGGCTAGCTGACGTGGAGAGATGCTCCTACATCAAACTCCTCAGCTGTAAAATTCATGAGCTCCTGCTCATGAGCTTCCCATCTCTGCTGTTGAAATCCTCCTGGATCCCAAACAAATATCTGGAGCTTCCCATCTGCTCCATTCTGCTGCTGCTGCTTCCTCTGTGCTACTGCTGCTTCCTTTCTTCTTCTCAGCTTCTCCTCGTTGGTAGTTTCTGCTGACCGAATCATCAATCTTCTGATCTCTTCGATCACTTCGTCCAACTGCTCCAGTGGCTGGCTCTGTTTTTGCAGTCTTCTCAGCTGCAAAATTTTTTGGCACATGGGCAAATTCTCAGGATCTCCCATGCCCTCTTCATCAGTCTCCAACTTTACCTGTTGGATGTGCATGCTCTGCACCTTCACCCTCTCTTCCAGGGATTCAATCTATTCCCACAGATCAGCAAAGAAAATGTTGTCTGCTTCTTCTCCTTCTGTTGCAAACTCCCATGTTGCAGTCTTTTCAGTCTCCTGGCTAAAAATATTGAGCCATTCCTCAGAATGATCATTATCTTCTCCTGCTTCTTCTGCTATCAACTTCAGTGCTATAGCTTCCTCAACTTCTTGGCTGAAAGCGTTGAGACACTCCTCCGAATGCTCATTTTCTTCTTCTGCTTGGGCAGCTTCCAAAGTCTGCTTCAATCCCTCTTCTTTCCTGACAGTCACAACTGACTGTTCTTCTGTTGCTGTTGCATCTGCAATACAAATTTCTGCCTCCTCCTGGGCAAATGGTAGGAATACTCCAAGTCCCCCAATCATCAGAAGATCTCTCATATCTTCCTCCTCTGTCAACTGCATCTACTGATCCAAATTCATTTCCGAGCTCACCTGTTCTGTCAGCTCTTCTAGCTGATTCCAACTCACTTATGAGTTCATGAGACCCACAGATAGTCTCACCTGCTCATCCCTACCCACCTGGCAATATGGGATGCTTCCGCTACTCTTCTGGAAGACTATGAGATCAAACGATCCCATCTTCATCAGCAACCCTTGTTGAATTGAACTCACCTCCGAGTCCATGAGACTTTCAGATAGTCTCAAATTTTCATCTCTGCCCTCCTGGTAGTTTGAGATGCTTCCACTTCCCTCCTGGCAGTCTTTGAGATCCCGTAGTGACCTCATTTCATTGCCCAGCCCGCAATGTGAAATTCCCTGGCTGTCCTCATGACAGTCTCTGAGATCCCGCAACGATCTCAGCTCTTTGCCCACCTGGAGAACTGGAATTTCTTCTCTGCCCTCCTGGCAGTTCTTGAGATCCTCAGCTGATCCCAATTCATTTTCTTCATCATCAAGACCTCTCTCAGTCTCTGGTTCACACACCTGAACCATTTCCTCTTCTGGTCCATTGAGTTTTTCAGCATACCTCAACCATCTTTTTAACAGCCTGTGCTGCCCTATAACCATCAACTCCTTGACTGGCCACTTTGCCTTCGGCTCCCTCATGGGCCATTTGCACATCCATCTCAACCTCTTATCCTGCCGCATCTTCAATTCGAGCTTTTCTATGTCTGCCTTTAATTCATAGAGCTCTTTATCCATTTCTGCAAGCTTTTCTGGCTTGCTCTTCTTCCCAGCATGCCTATGGTCTTCAGTAACCATGGTGTTGTCTCTGTCTGCTTTCCTAGCAAACCTGTTGCTGTCACTCTGCACTAAGAGTGTTACCAGCTTCATCTTACAGTCTCCCTAACTGTCTTCTCGATTGTTGTCTACCTGTAAACAATCATAACAGAGTCTCCAGCGCTCTGTCTTCTTTTGTCTTCCCGCTTCACCTGAAATATACAAGTGAAGTTCCCGCTCTGATACCACTTGATGTGTATTAGAGTGCTTGTTACCTCTTCCTGCCTCTTCCTGCCTGAAATATACAAGCAAGAATCAAAGCTTTGATACCACTTGATGCAGTAAAGACGTGATCCACCACCTCATCGCACTCCTGCTCACAGGATCGTTCTCATTCATTCATGAGCCAAAGCCGCTCTTTTGATTCCTCCGTGGAATCTCTGCTAAAACCTAATCCACATGTCCTTTCTTCACCTGCACGGCCTTCTGCACATGATCGCGCTCTTTCCCTGACTTAGTTTCGGGTTTCGGGGTTTCGTCCTTTCTGATGTCAAGAGTTCCTGTCCTCTTGAATCCTCGATCTCCGATGAGCAATTTCACCGATTCGCACCCTTTATGCGTTAGCCCTCCTGTCTATGCTCTGGTCCATGTGACCGCTAATTCATAAGACCACAACCTTATCCTTCTTTCGGGGTTTTGGTCTTTAAAATCCCGATGTGCTCCAACTTTCGTTATCCCTCCAGGCTAAGCTCGTGGCCCACGTGACCTTCCTCCTATATGACCACAATCATACCTCCTCATCAGGGTTTCGAACTTTTCAATGCCGAAATACACTTGTCCTCAGGATCCGCGATCCCTCAAATCCCGATTTTCGGACATGACGTTAGCTAGCGACTCCTGTCCGCCTTTAGCCTGATCAATGGCCGTGATTGCTTAAGTAACCAACGACTCCAGATCTCCTTCAGAGTTTCAAATGTCGAAAAACATTTTCCCATGGGACTACCGATCCTTCGAATCCCAATTCTCCGATATACTGACAGCTGGCCCTACGATGGCTCTTTTCTCCTCGTCGGGGTTTCAGACTTCGCGATTCCGAAATGCCCAAACCTCTTGTCACCAGGATTCTTGATATCCCGATGACCAAAATGCCAATGGACGAATTCCTGTTGGGACTTTCCCCGATGGCTCCGATTGCTGCCACGCGTCCTCTCCAGATGGATAGTTCAGATTTCTCCTTGCGTTTTCGAGACTTCTGATGTCCCGACTTTCACGACCTCAGGAACTCCGATTTCCCGAGTGTCGATATACCGACTCTCTTCGGATTTCTGACACCTGTCTCCCCAAACAGACGGCTCAGATTATATCGGGGTTTTCACTATGGACTTCCCCGATCTCCTGTCCACGGGAATGCTGATATCTCGACTCCTGACGCCTCGATCTCCTCCACGTCTCTCCACAAACGAACGATCCAAATCATTCCTGGACTTTTCCTATAGAAATTCTCAATTTCTTGTCCTTGTCACTCCCGATTTCACAAACGTCGATATCCCGATGACTGTCGGGACTTCTGCCTGGCATGAGAAGGGTTAAACCCCATGCACCTTCTGTCTGATCTGACGACTAACAGGATTTCTGAATGAGATCCAATGGCTCTCGATCTCTCCCTTCTGTAGGCTTCTCCTGAGCTCTTCCTGGACGTAGAAACCAACGGTCCAAATCTCTTCTTCTGCGCACACTCCAGAGACTAAACTCCGAGCATCTTCACCCGATCCAACAGTTGACGAGTTCTTTTCTCTAGATCTAATGGTTGTTTTGCTCCCTCCTGAGCTTGTGCACTCCTTCCCAACCTTGGGAGAATTTCAAAAGCCAAAGGCCTCAACCTTTGCTCCTTTCTTCTTTGCGATCTCTTTTGCCTAAGTTCTCGCCGTGTGTTCTCCTCGATGTTGTTCCTCCTGATATTTTATAGACTCCGAACTCCTCCAAAGAGTTCTTCAACCTCTGCACTCCTTGCAGCCTTGACTCTGTGCACCGAAATCACTGTCCCTCCTAAGCTTCTGTGCCCGAATCCTCTAGGGACTCTATGACTCCTACGCTTCTGCAGGGTCTTCACACACCCAAAGTGCTATCTCTCATGAGCTCCTAAAACACTCAGACCCCTGAGGGATTTTATCTTCCTTCCCTTCTCCTTCAGATGGAGAAATATGGATGCCCTCCTAGATATCCTCTCTCAAGCAACCTCTTGCTGAGTCTTTCAGGGTGTTCAGCAACCCTGTGAAGATCCCTCAGTGGATTCTTCCTCCGAATACTAGAACTCAAAGAGTTCTCTTCTCTTTGTGCCTGTCTGCACACTGTCTCTATGCCTCCTGGCAGAGTATCTTTTTCATAGAACATTTAGCAGTTATGTCCTCTTATGCACCTGTGCACTCGATCAATGCCCACCTGGAAGAACTCTCAGAATCCTCAGTGATTATGTTTCTTCCCTAAACTTCTCAACATAAGTCTTCCTTTGTGCACCCCTTGCACCTGCTCAATGCCCACCTGGCAGAGCTTCACAGAATCCTCAGTGATTCTGATTCTTTCTGAACTCACAACAGAGTTCCTACAACTGCACCTTGTGCATGTGCTCAATGCCCACTTGGCAGAGCTTTACAGAACACACAGCTAAGTTTTGTCTGCAACTGTGTCTCTCATACACAGCCTTGCCTCCAAGGTATTCAACAACCTTGAGGTCTTCTCCTAAGTTCTTGATTCTAGTTCGTGTGTCGCAGAACGCCTTTGTCTGAACCCACAGTGTTCAGAAATGCATCCTATGTGCACGGCTATCAGAACCCACAGTGTTCTATCACACCCTCCTGGTGTGAAGCCTCAAAGACCTTCACCTGAAATCAAACACACTCTTGCAAATGCACAACTACAATATACATCTACATCATAAAAGAACACTCACAGACATCCATTCAACACAGAATAATGCAGCAAAAACTGCTCTTTGTATTAAATATGGCAAATGCTTGTATTTACAATGTGTTCCTGAGCACGGCCTATAACAAGGTCTCGGCTCCTCTCTTCTGCTCTCTACACACAGACTATCACACAACTCCACTTAACTCTTCTCTCCTACAAAATGAGATACGGAATCTCTTTTACCTGAGGGGGTTCTTCGAGCTCTTCCCTCCAACCTACCTACCATATTCAATTGCATTGAATGGGTTGTCTAGTCCGCTATCGGATCTAGATCTCATCCATACAAACATTAATGGCCGATCTACCTAATTCCTGCACAAAGGCACGGCTCTATGGCTCACCAGCCTAGACATTTAATTACATTCAATTCAGATTTAAATGAGGACTGCGCCTCTCTCTTCATCTTTGAATGCACACGCTCGACGTGTCTGGCTGGCTGACGTGGAGAGATGCTCCTACATCACAATATCGTTCGTTTGTTATGAATCTAATATGGTCAATATCAATATTAACACCTGGTGGATTGATTCTAGATCAACAATTCACATTTTGAATGCCTTGCAGGGTTTGCAAAGCCTAAGGAAGCTAGTGGGAAGTGAGCAAAACATCTTATCAGGAAACAAGATGGGCTCACATGTGGAAGCTATAGGAACATGCTATTTAACTTTTAGTAGTGGTTTTGTTTTAGAATTAGAAAAGACCTTTTATGTTCCATGTTTTTCTAGAAACTTGATTTCAGTTTCAAGGCTTCTACCTTTTGGATATTCCTTCAACTTTTTAAAAATATATTTCAGTTTATTTTATAAATCTGATTGTGTTGGGAATGGTAATTTGTCTGATGGTCTTTACTGCATTAATTTACAAAACAATGTCATTTATGATTAAATGCATGTTAACACTGGCACTAAAAGATGTGTTATTAATGATGATTCCTCTAAATTATGGCACTAGAGACTAGGTCATATCTCCATAGAAAGAATTAAAAGATTGGTAAATGAAGGGGTACTTAATACTCTGGATTTTACTGATTTTGAGACTTGTGTGGATTGCATAAAAGGAAAGTAGACCAACAAGTCAAAGAAAGGTGCCAATAGGAGTTCGGACATATTAGAGATCATACATACTGATATATGTAGTCCAGACATGGACTCACATGGTTAGAGATACTTCATCTCTTTTATAGATGATTACTCACGATATATGTATCTCTACATGCTTCATAATAAGAACGAAGCATTAGATGCCTTTAAAATCTTTAAGGTTGAAGTAGAGAAACAATGCGGCAAGCAAATTAAGATCGTGAGATCAAATAGACGTGGAGAATATTATGGTAGATACACAGAAGATGGACAAGCACCTGGGCCATTCACAAGATTTCTTCAAGAGCATGGGATTGTTGCCCAATACACCATGCTTGGTTCACCCGACCAGAATGGTGTAGCAGAAAGAAGAAATCGAACATTATTGGACATGGTGCAGAGTATGCTTAGTAGCTCCAATCTTCCTAAAACCTTGTGTATTGAAGCACTTAAGACGACGGTGTATATATTAAACCGAGTTCCAACCAAGGTTGTTCCTAAAATGCCATTTGAATTATGGAAAGGTTGGAAACCGAGTTTGTGACATATGCGCGTTTGGGGATGCCTGTCTGAAGTGAGAATCTATAATCCACAAGAGAAGAAGCTGGACCCAAGGACCATTAGTGGGTATTTCATTGGATACGCTGAAAGGTATAAAGGTTACAGATTTTATTGTCCATCTCATAGCACTAGGATTGTGGAATCAAGAAATGCAAAGTTTCTTGAAAATGACTTGAACAGTGGGAGTGATCAAACCAAGATCATAGTTTCTGAGAAGGATAATTCAGAATCTCAACCTTCCACCCCAAGTGATAGATTGGTTATTGTTCACAGCACTCCTCAAGTACAAACTGGTGTCGGACAACCAATTGTTGAAGTTCCACAAGATGCTGACGACATTCCAGTAGATCAGGTAGTTCAAGAGTTTCCAAGAACTTTTGAACAACGAGTTGAACCACACACTTCTCAGGAAGATGGTGGTACAACATTAAGAAGATCTACTAGACCAAAGAGATCAACAATTCCTGATGATTATGTTGTGTATCTGCAAGTATCTGACTATAACATTGGAGCTGAAAATGATCCCGAGTCCTTTTCACAAGCCATGAGTTGCAAAGAATCAGAATTATGGTACGATGCCATGAAGGAAGAGATGAATTCTATAAAGAATAACAAAGTCTAGGATCTTGTTGAGTTTCCTAATGGTGCAAAATCCATTGGATGTAAATGGGTCTTTAATACAAAGAAAGACTCATTGGGCAACATTGAGAGATACAAGGCAAGACTTGTTGCTAAAGGATTCACTCAGAAAGAAGGAATTGACTACACGAAGACTTTCTCTCCTGTATCTAAGAAAGATTCCTTGCGTGTAATTATGGCATTAGTAGCCCATTTCAACTTGGAGTTGCAACAAATGGATGTGAAAACGACATTTCTCAATGGAGATCTGGAGGAGGAGATTTACATGAAACAACCTGAAGGATTCCCCTCTAGTGATGGTGAGCAATTGGTTTTCAAACTCAAGAAATCCTTATATGGTTTAAAACAAGAATCCCGCCAATGGTATTTGAAATTCCATAATGTAATGTATTCTTTCGCTTTTGTAGAAAACATTATGGATCAATGTATATACCTGAAAGTTAGTGGGAGTAAATTTTTTTTTCTTGTTTTATATGTGGATGACATTTTGCTAGCAACCAATGATAAGGGTTTTGTTGTATGAGGTGAAACAATTCCTCTCTAAAAACATTGATATGAAGGATATGGGTGAGGCATCTTATGTCATTGGCATTAAGATCCATAGAGACAGATTTCGAGGCATCTTGGGTCTGTCTCAAGAAACCTATATTAATAAAATTTTAGAGAGATTGAGGATGAAGGATTATTCACCAAGTATAGCTCCCATTGTGAAGGGTGATAGGTTCAATTTGAACCAATTCCCAAAGAATGATTTTGAAAGGGAACAAATGAAGAACATTCCATATGCTTCTGTTGTCGGAAGCCTAATGTATGCTCAGGTCTTCACAAGACCCGACATTGCATTTGTTGTGGGAATGTTGGGATGATATCAGAGTAATCCAGGTATAGACTGTTGGAGAGCTGCAAAGAAAGTAATGAGGTACCTTCAAGGAACCAAAAACTACATGCTTATGTATAGACGGATGGGCAATTTGGAAGTAATTGGCTACCCAGATTTTGACTTTGCTGGATGTGTTGATTCATGCAAATCAACATCGGGATACACTTTTATGATGGTCGGTGGCGCTGTATCATGGAGGAGTGCCAAGCAGACCTTGATTGCCACTTCCACTATGGAAGCCAAGTTCGTCTCCTGTTTTGAGGCTACTTTAAATGGTGTATGGCTTAAGAGTTTCATTTCTGGGCTTAGAATTATGGATTCTATCTCCAAGCCATTGAGAATGTATTGTGACAATTCAACTACTGTTTTTATGGCTAAAAACAACAAAAGTGGGAGTTGAAATAAACACATCGACATTAAGTATTTAGCCATAAGGGAACGTGTTAAAGAAAAGAAAGTGGTCATTGAACACGCCAGCACTAAGTTAATGATCGTTGATCCTTTGACTAAGGGCATGCCACCATTTAAATTCAAGGAGCATGTAATGAATATGGGACTTAGTTCTATTATGTAGTTTCCCATTGTATGGACAATGTTATTTTAATGAAATTCTTAATTATTGTGATGTTTTCCTCATAAGGTAATCTACAAACACATATTGTTGGAAATACGAACAACGCAAACAAAAAACTCAATGCTCAACACAGAATCCATCTTCTATTGAAAACTGAAAGAAGAATTACATCGCTATAGCTCAAAACACAAATAAGCTAATCAACACAATGGTCCACCCAACATCTCCTATATAGACTAGGAGAAACTAGGATTACAATCAATGCTCTCCATCCTTGTGGAGGAGGCCCCACACATCCTTGGGGACATCTCCCTTAGGGACATTCTAGAGGAAATGAAATATCTAGCATAAATGCATGATGTGCTCACCATTTCAAGGTAAGAGTTGATGTGTCAAGGATGCCTTGAAAAAATGTACCAGAACCATAACCAAACGGCAATTTCATGATTACTCACATTATATCTTATGTTTCTTTAATTTCTATATGACGAATGGATTATACTTTAAACTTCATATGTTTATGTCATGAATATTGTTAAGTATGCTTTATAAGTCATGTCCTTGAGTTCTGTATTTATTTCACACAATAATGAAAATATGCCACGAGACTTTGCTTTCTTGAACATACCATGTTTCCATAAAAAAATAGTACTACAGAAAATTGTGAGGGGAGAATAATATAGATGTTAAAGGAAGTTTGAAAAAACTCCACATATGTAGTTTTGCATCATCCCCAAGGAAATTAATATCATGCAAAAAAGATATCTGAAGGTGATAACCTGTCATCTCAGGAAGCTCCATCTACTATTAAGTGATGAATAAGATGTGGATCTGAAACAACAATGGTTGTTTCCTAAAATTGGCTATGAACTATACAAGAAAGACACACAATATCCCTAAATAGCAAGAAAAAACAATAAAAAATTTATCATCCATTTCCAAAGAGATCAACCATAACATTTACCAGTAAAAAGTTCCTATAATATAGCATATTGTGACCTCTAGTTAGTATAAAGACTCAAAATATATAGTTTAGGATGTGCTTCACAAATTACTATAAATTTTTATCCAAAAATGTATTATCCCAAGTAACCACAGTCTAGGAAATGCAAAAATTTAATCCCTGAATAATTTCTAGTTTCTAGCTTTCAAAAAAAATCCAATGCAGATGCAAATATTGGTGATGCACAGGT
>JZKD02S0516978.1:160408-170721 GCA_000966675.3 Picea glauca
CTCAACTAATGCTAAGAATTGTTGGAGCAAGAGGCTTATAACGAGAAAGCGGGAGACGACATTAGGCTCAAAAATGCAAGTAGGATAATGGGATGCAATTACAACTTAACCCATCAAGTGTCATTTTTCGTAGATGTTAGTCCCCTGGGCCCAAAAAAGTATAAAATAATATGCAGGAGAACTTTTCTAGCCAATGGTGGCTAGAGTATTCATTTTTCGTAAGTAGTTTACTTGGTCCAGAAAAGTGTTAAACTTATATCAAAATAGACGTCCTTGTAAAGTTAAATATTAAATTAATGTAACTATATGTTATTGTAAAGGATGAGATGATCAATGGTGTATTCATGGGTGCTTGTTAAAATATGTGACATGTAGACTGTGATAAATATGTGTAAGTGAAAAAATGAAGTCCATTGGAGTAAAGATTTTGGTTTGCTAAATATTTAAGTGATGAAAAACTATATTGTCAAAGGACAACCATGAAAATAGAACTAATGCGAATAATGCTTGTATCAATTATTCCAACTTGAAATTGGAGTAGACTAATATCAAAGGAAATTAGGCAATTAATGACAGCCAAAATTTCTAGATTACAAGAAAAGGAAAAACTGACCTCACCGAAATTTCTAGATTACAATTTTTTGTCAAAAGTGACCTCTGGTTCACTGACCTGAATACACTTTCCAAATCATAAACATTTTCTTGTCCAGAATTACTCCTTTCTACTTTGAAAACAAGCCCGTCTATATCGGAACGCACAATCGGTGTATTTTGATGAACATAAACATTGGAATCCAAAGGTGTAATACGTGTTGATTGATTATGTTGCTTGAAGTTCTCCAGTTCATCCATTGTCATGATAGTGAGGAACCTTAAGGGAAAACCATGTTGTTGAACTAAAGAAAAAGCGCCATTCCTACCAATCCATAGCAATAGAATCTCAAAATCCCAAGTGAATAGGCATATCACTTACCTCTGTATAATAGTCTTGAAAAATCCCTGCAGCCTCTAGATGCTAACAAAAATAGGTAAAACTCATGTGGGCATTCATCTTCCACACTCCATGTTTGTACCCATCTTCCAATGTCTATTTGATGAATGTACTAGCCCATCATTACCCATTTGATGAAAGTACTTTCCCAACATTGTCTATTTGATGACTGTACTTGCCATTTCAAGGGTGTTTAGCCAATGTGTGCACCGAGGAATCTGAGGAAGCATGTACATGTCAGACTTTTTCTAATCTAGAACCGAAATGTTGGTCACTTCCATTTCCAACATCCTTTTTAGTGGACAAGCCTCACATAAATCATGCTGAAGGTTTCAACTATAGCTTCTTGGGCTTGGTGATATTCATATCTTTCAATAACATCATTTGGAAGAGATCTACTAATCTCTGACAAAGGAATTGACTCCTCACGATAATCAAAATCCATGCAAGATAGAGAGCCATGTGCTTTGAGACCTCCATAAATTGGATTGTATCAAGTAATCTGTTTGCAACTTTATTTGACACCATACATTGAGTTTTGTTAATTTCAACATTATGATTGTTCTACATATGCTTATGCAAAAGGATTAGAGATCATTTAAGTCTAGTGGTGGCCACTTAGAGAGACATAATGTTAAAAGTTTATTTTTAAATGCCTAATCAAAATTAGCACATAGTTTTTTCAATGTTAAAATTTTTACTTTTAAATGCCTAATCAAAATTTGTTGTTTTCGTTTTCTCTAGGTATTTGGAAGGATATTGAATGGTGGAAAAGTGGACATTATGCATTGAAGTGTCTTGTTACCCAAACCTGGGTCAAGCGATTATTGTATATGTCCTTCACAACATGGCACTAAATCACGTCCTCCAAACTAACAGAGAAGTTCATGGAAAGACTACAAATGATGAAGCATACTATATTGTCCTTGTTGAAGGGCTAAAAGAAGCCAAAAAAATACGGTGCCAATGATATTGTAGTCTTTACCAACTCAAAATTGATATGTAATCAGATGAAAGGAATTTATCAAGTTCGAAAGGACAATCTAAAACCTCTTCATAGAGAAGCAAGAATTGTTGCATCTCAATTTCAATGTTTTACCATAAATTACCATGCGTAAATTAAGAGGATGTCAAGTGATTTAGTATCGAGAGAAGTGTCAATTGTAGGTGAAGATGTTAAAGATGACTTGGTATCACCATCTATGCCAACAAAGTCATTGATGGATATCGATATAGATCCCCAATGTGTGGATGTTTTCTTTTGATGATTTTTGTTGTGTCTCTAGTGGCATGGTTGTTTCACTAAAGAACTCATTACTATATTACATTTGTCTCAAATTTTAATATCTAGGGTCTCTTGTAAGGGTGATAAGATTGAACAAGGCTTGGTATACATCCAAACTTATGTGTATGGTTAGTGATTAAATAAATTAATGTTTTTGAGGTTCTAACTATTTTTTCTTTGTTATTTTACCATGTTTTCTAGAGAAAATCATGACACCTAAAAAAATATTGTTTCTTGAATGTATTCACAAATTATTCTAGCAACTCTGTTTTCCATGCCTACATTATCTTCTTGGGGCCTTGTTTTATTGCAAACATGGTAGAATAACGATTTTGACTAGATTATCTTTGAATCTTGTGTTCAAAAATGTGTTATAAGAATGCCTCAAAACCCATACAGATCAGTGTATGTTAAATATATGGTTCTTGTTGGTGGGTTGATAGGATTGGATGTCAATTTGTTTCAAAATCGGACAATGCATGATTGGAAAACTAAATCATTTCTCCTTTGAAATTGTTGATGAAAAATTCTTATGTCAGCTCATGCATTGGTATTGTCAATGAGACCTCGTTGTACTCGTTCTCATCCAATGACTAATATTGGCTACTTTTAATCCGATGTAACAAATTTTCTGATAGTGCAACTTTTGACTAAATTTAGAAGAGACACACTGAAAGGGAATAGTTACAAAATATAATTTTGTTACCGTTGGGTGTCTTTGGTCAAATTTTTTACATTGTGTATGGCAAATGATGTGTTTTGATGTTGTTCCTTAACTATGCTTACAAATGGATACTATCTAGTCTAGTATGTTGGGCATTGAAATATATGATAGTACATGTTATGATGGCTTGTTGGTTATTGTGTGAATTGATGAGAGTTGTGCTATAATGGATACAATTGGATACTATCTAATCTGGTATGTTGCACATTGAAATATATGATAGTATAGTTTATGATGGCTTGTTGGTTATTGTGTGAATTGATGAGAATTGTGCTATAATGGATAAATCATTGATGTAATAGTTATGGGAAGCTATGCATATGGAGTTGAATGTTAGCCATAATAGCCATGTTGCACAAACTCTATACAAGATTTAGTCTTGGCACAGTACTTTGGGGAGACCTTTTCATTCCTAGAGATTGAATATGCCAATGCTTGGACTATATAAAAACCCCTTTGTTGGACACCTATGTGAGCCTTGGTCTGAGATCAAGCCAACATTAAGTATATTGGCTCACTCTCGAAGTCCATATGCTTGTGATTCCTGCTTGTCACACTCGGTGAATCATTAGTAGCATTGAAATATATAACTAATTAACCAGACATGTTATTTATAAACATCATCATGCCAAAATCATAAATCTACTCAAAAAGTCATAACATTCAATAACATCCAAGTAGATCTCAATGTTTTCATGATTCATATATAATTAACACATCATATAGTGATAAATGTTCCTATCAAACCAAAGAAAATTTTAAAACATAAATCACATAAAAATGTACCCATCAAACAATACGAAGTTGCTCATTCATCTAAAACACCCTCGATAATAATAGTAATAATAAATATAATAAAAAAATAAAGCATTACATAACTTTACTCTCTGACAATGTATAAGCTCAAGAAGAAAATGAGGAAGCACTTCCCAAGAGGTCTTTTATTGTTGAATAAGAACCCCTCCTAATGGATGGATATAAGAGCCCCTACTAATGGATACAATGTCTTTTATTGTTGAATAAGAACCCCTCCTAATGGATGGATATAAGAGCCCCTACTAATGAATGGATATGGATAACAATGATTCATCATTTTCAATGTAATCCAATCTATTTACGGATTCTCATGATCTAGGTCTACACTAAGACATATTTGAATGTATATTTTTTTCAATGCATTGATTTTGCATTGTTTTATTTTCAAGTAAAAAATCACAATTTCTATTCTATTATAAAAAAGAAAATTACATTTTACAGTGATTTAAAGCATGATACATTGAAAGGCAATTATAAGTGTATATTTCATTTTTTAACGTCGCTCAGTAATAAAGCCTTATATCCATTTTTTCTACTCTATCCCCAAGATGAAAGAAAGCAGTGGATTCCCCAATTAAAAGCTAGATGAAACTATGTTTCTTGTGCATCCTCCAGAATTTTCATGTTTCTTAGGAGAACATGCAGATATTATTTCTATATAGGAAGAATTCACTGATTCATGTAAATTCACTTAGGAGCAGATGAGATTCTTTATCACTGCAAACTAGAACATGTACAACTCTGGGGAAACATGACATAGATCATTGCTGACAATCATCGATACAATGAATATTTCAAAATCTTTTGCACTCAAAGGTGGGACTCACATGAAAACTTGAATAACCGAATATGAAAGACATAATATATTATCATAGAAGGGATTCAATTCAACTTTGATTGGGAGGTAGTGGAAAACCGGAAGACCCTCCCCCTTCAAAACTACCAAAAATCTATGTTTCTATGTCGCTACTCAGGATAAAAAATAACGTTCAGTGGTTACATAGATTTTATTTCTAGTAATTACATCTGTGTGATTTCTCACCTATCCCTAAAAATTCTCTAACAAAACTATTATATCTAAACCATGAACATAAATTTAAGAGGTGGTTGATTTGGGAGGATCTCCCTAGCTATGACACCACCACTCTGAAGCTCGATAAAACTGGAAACCAACTCCACTCCATCTGAAAAATGTGCATGTAACGAGAAGTTCATTTTTCACTCTCACTGTTGGACACAGAGAGCGTTTCCTTGAGTGTGTGTCATAGATTACACCACAATGTCAACATTGCCAATGTGATATCAAAGGGTTAGCGACACTATATATACAACTGAAAACTGAGTTTAAGTGATTTTTCGCATATGAATCTTGTCCCCATCTTAGAAACAAACATTTTAAGTAGGGCTGGTTTCATATAGCAGAGAATGTGCTAAATTTTCATGGTCTAAAAGATCACTATTCACAAGCCATGAAATAACAAATACAATTGCATTTTGGACAGTGCAATATGTAATATAACTCGCTTAATTGAAATACAATCCTTCGATACATAAAACCCAGGCTGGGGAGATTGCAAGAGAACTAAAATACCATCATTATATTATTAGTTCCTTTGAGCGACTTTCAAAAAGGCACAAACATAGAACTTGGGCATTCCCGATATCATTGAAAAGTCCAATGAAGCAAGGCTGCAAGCTGCTTCATTGACCCTGCTTCTAAGTATCAAATTTTTGAGAAAAAGAAGACATACCCAAACAAGGAATATAGTCAAGCCTCAAAATTATGCATGGACAACCATTGGATGCCAATAAATACAGAATATACAAATTAGAAACAAAATCAACTTTGTTTGTTTATATGAGCATTCTTCAACACCTTTCAAGAACTTGACAACTTGTAACATTGTAGGAGGATTTACAGGGTCATCATAAGTGCACATTGTTGCCACCTGCAACAACTTGAGCATTTTTTGCTTGGATGTCCCATTGAAAATCATAGGATCTAGGATCTTAGTTGGCTGACCTCTTTTGATAATTTGATGGACCCAAGCCACTAGATTTCCACCATCTATATCTCTGAATTCTGTTCCTGTTGGCTCCTTTCTAGTAAGCAGTTCAAGCAATATCACTCCAAAACTATACACATCACCTCTGGTGGTGGATCTACAACTCTGCCCATATTCAGGAGGAATGTATCCAAATGTGCCTACAATGACAGTACTTACATGAGTTTCACAAGCACTAATGATGCCTGCCAATCCAAATTCAGCAACCTTGTGTTCAAAATCTCCATCCAACAAGATGTTGCTAGCTTTCATATCTCGATGAATAATGTGAGGAATGAAGCCATGATGAAGGAATGTAAGGCCTCTCGCTGATCCCATTCCAATTTTGAAGAATTTAGACCATTCGAGTACCTCAAGGGCATCTGCCCTGTTCCTTAACCACAAATCAAGGCTTCCATTCACCATATACTCATATATCAACAACGTTTTCTCCGCAAATGAGGAATATCCAAGAAGTGGCACTAGATTCTTGTGCTTAACTTTCCCCAAGGTTTCCATCTCTGCTAGGAATTTCGTGTGTCCTTGAGTCTTGGTCTGGCTTAGCTTCTTAATTGCAACCATTTTCTCGTTGGGAAGCATGTCTTTATAGACCGTCCTGAACCCACCATCTCCAATGATATTGGTCTTGCAAAAATTATTGGTGGCATGAAGAATGTCAACTAATGTTAATCGAAGGAGAGGCCTCTCAAAAATGGCCACATTTATGCTGAGAGGATCCTTGGATTTGCTACTAAGAAAGCATAGATTTGGTTCCATGGTTGCATTGAATTTGCTTCCATTTTTCATTTCTGAAAGAGTTTCTAGTCCTTAGTTTCTCAAATGCTTCGGGATATTTTGATGGAGAAATCCAAGGCTACCCAGGTATCTGTGGATCTGGTAGCATACCATACATGTTTGCAAACCATCACATTTCCTTCAAAGCAACATTTGGACATGAGATGTGTGCTACATTGTTACTCTTAGAAGTTGCAGTGGGCAAGAATATCAAGTCCTCGGATATTGGGAGACTCAAAGCTATTAATAGATTGGACAAATGGAATTAATAATATGCATAACTTAACTCTTATCCCTATAATGGAAAAAATCAGAGAAGAAAGAAACATAATTGGATATGTATTATTTCAACATGTATACAAAGAGCTAAATCAAACAAATGATAAGTTTTCTAAAGAAACTCTAGTACTCCAGGAAGGAAATCTTGTGATAGCAGAAACATATGAGAGGGGATCTCTACCTCAAGAGGTCATATATCTTTTTGAGAAACAACATTCTATTTCTTTGTTTTTAGTAGAGTATGATCTTTACTTGATATGATGAGGTATGTCTCTGGAAAATTGGGCAATACTAGAGTTGTAACCCTCGTGTGGCTGGCTTTATATGGCATGAGAGGATGCTTCTCCCCTCGTACTATAGTTACTATTCATAATCATAGTTAACACATTAATACATCAACAACATTCAATACACCAATTAAAACAAACTAAGAGAAAATATATCACAACAAACCTGTAAAATCACCAACTAGAGAGTTGTCAATCAGCCGAGTATTTTCAAAGGGAGGAAAATTTCCAGAAGAAGCTCCTATATCTATAATAAAACCCACATTGGCATGTAAAGTAATACACATATGAAAATATGGATTATATGAATTGCGAGTCCAACCAAAAGTACCCGGAATGGTAGGAAAATTAGAATAACATAGTCTCTATTTATGTCCTTGGAATGAATCCATAGTAGTGGATTGTTGCACCTCTGCAAACAATTCACACACTACTTTGTTAAAAAATGGTGATATATATATACACTAATCTAAACATATTCATATCATTGCTCTATTAAATTCACCTGAAACCATAGACACTGCATTGTTGGAGTGATGACACCCTCGCTTGTTGAGGTATTGAAACTGAAATGGTTCATATTCACATGCAAGGACATTCAAATCAATTTCAAAGCTCTCACTTTATTTTCTTCTTTTGTTCTTCTTTTTAGGGATAAGAAAACCCTTCTTCCTCTTTAGAGATGACTCAAAAGCACCCAACCTAAGGGTGAAGTCATAATCCATAATATGAAGGTCGTTGGCTTCATCCAACATTTTTTTAACCAGATCAACCAATTGTTCAGTCTTGTTCAAAGAAGATGGAGGATTGTTTAAAAACAATTTTAAGTATCCAAACAACTCCTCTCTAGCCAACTAAAGTCCCTCAACATCTAGATCAACAATATCAATGGCCATAATAGATTTGTTGGCATCTACATCAAGATTTGGTTCCTGTATGCTTATCTCATGAGGGTCATTGAATGAATTGGGTATTGCGTCATGATCCAGTAATGAATTTGAATCATCTAAGGGGTAATACAACCAATTCACCTTTATGGCATGTTTGCAAATGTTGTCATGAATAGGCCATGGACAATCAAAAGCTATAAAATTTGTTCGATACTAGGTGACAAGATATTTCTTATCACACATTGTTTGACTCCTCACCCAATAGGCATGAAATATGCTCTCATGAAGACAACAATCACTATCTGGAATTCTTCTTGTCTTTTCCATTGATGATTCATATTGTTTCTCTTTCCTGTAGTTATTCAAATATCTCTCTTTTTTCAAAATTTCCTTGAATCGGTAATAGGGTTCAACATTTATTAGGAGGATATACAATAACCAATCCATCCTACAAACACACTATTTTCTTCGATCTGATAGAAATTTGGTCTTTAGGTAACAATGATAAGAATCGATAACATTATTTGTCTCCTGATTTGCATGAGGAAAATCTTTGTATCCTTTTACCCACATCCCTACATATAAAAATGAGTTAGTGAAGATATCATCTTTACGAAACACAAAAATAAAAATACAAATAAAATTTCTTGCACTTACGGATCTTATCACCAGCGACCCAATTCTTGTAGAAATAGTCTAATAACTTTTCTTCATTTGTGAATTTGATGAAAACTCCATCAATTGCATCTGTCACTTTGTCATTGGAACAATTTTTCATGATGATGTCTAACTCATTAAACATCTCAATTGCTATTTCTAGACTACTGACCAACCGGTTCACATTTTTTAGTCATGCTCGTCGTACATGCCAAATACATAAGATCACTTCACACCTTGTGGTCCTCCTGCCAAATTCAATTCATCTTTAGTGTGGTATTTATAGAAAAAATACAAGTTAAAATGTACAATAACAAGATTGAATTTACCTAATGCAACGATTTCAACCAATGCATCATCAACCATGAAGGCGTTAACTTTCCAATCAGGACAAAATTGCTAACGCCTATGCATGAGGTGCTCTAACCATAGTGCAATGTCATGTGACATATTTCATGATGCCACCACCCATGCAACTGGCACCCCGCTTTGTTATTCATAAAAAGATACTAATATGTACAATTGATATTGTCATATTCAAAAGAACATATGTAGTCAAGTTTAAGTCATCAATAATCTTTAATCATTACAAATCAAATGATCATACTAAATCAATCATTGGAAATATAATTACCCAATATTTATTTGTATTAAATGTTGAATCCATGGCTATTAAGCTATTGTGAGATAGCTTAACCATGATATCCAACATCCATGACATTTGAATTCTAACTATAAAAGGGACATCTCTGTTAGGACCACATATTGTACCCTTTTTGTCCATACTTTTTTCCATTGTTATACCCTTCATCACCTGTATTTAGACTTATACTACCATTCCACCTGATCATTCCAAGGTACACAACGTCCTTTCTCATTACTACACGTTTAATTTGTTTTGCATGATATTTTACATCACTCTTGTACTTAACCATTGATTAGAAGTGCATAAGTATCTATATCTGCAGAATAGTATTCAAGACCGATGCTGAAACACAGAACTGTCCAAAGTCACTGATGCTGAAACACGGAAGCTGCTACACAGTCTGAGGACGCACATGCTAAAACACGGAAGCTGCTACACAGTCCGAGGATGCATATGCCGAAACACGAAGCAGCTACATGATTCGAGGAGGCAGATGCTGAAACACGGAGCGGTCACTCAGTTCAGAAATGCAGATGCTGAGACACAGTGGAGATCGCCACGATGCTGAAACACGAGCCCTGACAGTTAGCAGTCAAGGCCGACACAGTCAAGGGGCGCAATTCACGTGACTGAACAGCCCGTGAATTGCGATGCTGAAACAGCATCAGCAACTATGAGAAGAAGTCGTTACACCAGTCGTAACAGCAATGCCTCGTCAGCTCCTGTATTAGCATTCGGTTGCATGAGAATATGACACCCTATGCTGATTTAGAAAGAAGATCTGATTTAGTGTAGGATCCAGATCTGCCTTGTAATGATTGTATCGATGGGATTTCTCCTTTAAATTCAAGGGAAATCACCATTCAAGGCCAACTTTTTATGTACTAAGAACTTCAGA
>JZKD02S0516978.1:170731-196821 GCA_000966675.3 Picea glauca
AAACAGAAGTAAGGCCCAAGGCTCCTGCTTAGACAGAAAGGAACTAAGTGCTTTGTTCTCTGTTAGATAGAGTTCATTGTTTCTGCAATATTGTTTTCATGAAAGAGTGTTAGTATTGAATCTTTGTTTGAGAATAAGGGTCATGTTCTCTGATTGCAAGATAGTTGTTCTTTCCCATTGCAATGATGCTTTAAAATGTAATCCAGGATTCTTAAATTAAACTATAGGGAATTGCAATTAGGGAGATTTCTTTCCTGTGATTTAATTCAGAACTTCAGTTCACTTCAGCAAGTATAGATAGAATGATTTCTTTACTACAACACTAAGTGCTTTTGGAATTCAGCATATACAGTGCGTGGCTATCTTTGAAGCAAAAGACTTCCCTGGGTTGATAATTTATGTTTCACTTGGTTGTTTGAAATTAATTAAGCAATTATAGTGACCAACAATCTCCACCATTGGGCTTTTGGTAAAAGAAAAAATCATCTTGGTGTTTTTTATACCAAAGGTTCACGCTATTTCATCATTTTTGTGCAATTGGTAGTTTCCCTTCATCAAACAATTGTAGATGTTGACAACATCTTTCTTGCTCAAGAAAAACTCTCTTTCACGAGCTGTGACATACATTTCAACATGCTTTTTTATATGCATTTTACAAACTGAATCAACTGGCACTTTTAAAAAATAACAACTTTCTACATAAGAGACCATGTCTCTTGAAAGCCTTGGCTTATGCATGGACCTAGCCTCACCTGAAGTATCATGTTGGCCATGACAAGGCCATCCATCCTCATCCTCATGGGCATACACATTATATGTCAAAATTGCTACGTTGGGGTTTTGAGCCATAACCTTTACAATGAAGTGTCACTGACAACCCCTCTTCTTCACAAAGGATGTCCTTAGTTTCTTTGTATGTTTTCCTCTCTTATCCTCTGGACCATATGAGCAAGCATAACTGCATAACAATGTTTGAAACATCAATACATATAACAAATGAGAAAACACTTGTATTACCAACATGTAAACAATGCATTTCTAATGTACTTACAACTCATATAATAAGGCAACACTAGCCCTTGATTTTGGAGATTTGTTTTGTCGGCAGATGAAAGTACATGGAGCTTCTTGATTCATTTCCTCCCCTTTAATAAAGTCAAAAACTCTTTTTGAAGAGATTTTCGCAACCCCATCAATGCTCATGTTTGTATATATTTCAGACCAAATTAAATATTTACCAGAAAATGTGATCTTGTCTTTAGGGTCTTGCACCACAAGGCCCAAGGCCCATAATAGTATTCCATTTTTTCCTTGATTACTCATTTTGTATCAATTTGTATAAACACATTAAGAAAAATTTTGATCCATTCACAATATTTTCATTTTAAGCCTCCTAATACAATCAGAAACCATAAACACTTAAAGTGGATACCATTGATTGAATTTAATGATTAAAGTATAATGTGGAATTTCCGTTTGGTTTGGAAGTTATGGCTAACCATGCATTTACTCCTCAGCTTAACGCAACCTGGAGCTAGTTAACACAACTGCTTTTAAAAATAGACAGATGGAGGTTGGATGCTAAACTTCTTCAACTACTGAATATATAGAAGAGAACTTCCATTAAGAAGTCTTTGAATATAGAAAGAGTTGAGGACTACATCTCCTAAAAACCATAAATTTTTATTTTATTTTACAAATGTTGAATTTTGAAAACATTATTTTATTAATTGAAAAGATTTATTTAATCTTGGAAAATATCTATTTGTTTATTTTTAAATTGGTGAAGCCCATAGTACATATATAGAATACATAGCTCATAAAAAGAACTAAACACATGCAACAAAGTTAAATATGCCTGGTCACTATCAGCGCAAAGCTGGCTGCTCAAGGCAAACTATCATCTAATTAGGTCTTCCACTCAAAAACTTACAACTATTTTATAGTTAAGAGTTTCCAGCTATAATTGTTCTCTCCGTAAACATACATAGTTAATGTTGAATGGTAAAATTTAGAGTTGTATTATTGATCAATTTAGAATGGATAATCTAATTACGAAAATGATGTTAATGCTAATTAGTTCTTAGTTGTATTTTCGATTATTTAAGACTGTTGAATTAGATGACTATTATATTGATATTGATTAAATAGATAATGCTGAATGGTAAAATTTAGAGTTGTATTATTGATCAATTTAGAATGGTTAGTTTAGCTATGAAAATGATGTTGATGTTAAATGGTTCATTTAGTTGTATGTATCGATTTATTTAAGACTTGTTGAATTAGATGACCATCATAATGATATTGACTAATGTTGATAGACAATGTTGAATTATAAATTTTAAAGTTGTAGTTATGGAATAATCTAGACTTGTTAGTTTAGATGTGAATTTGAGGTTAATTGGAAATATAATTATAGCCTATTGCTAACTCAGACATGCTCATTGAGTCGTAATCCAGGTTAAGCTCGGTTGGCAATTAATGTCTAATGGAATTTAGACTTGTTATTGGATCTATATTGAAGGCCTATTTAAACCATAAATTTGACCTTTAGCGTTGAGTAATGGTAGGTGTTGACGAAGTCGTTCTTAGCTTGCGCTTCCTATTAAGGGTGTGGTTGTTCATATCAATTAATGTTGTATTGGGTTGTAAACTTTTGTGTGCTTGGTCTGCATGTGTCGGGCGAGATGTAGACACCTCCTTGTTCCTCAGAATAGTCGCTAGCCCTGAGACCTTAAATGGTCAAAATCGATGGAAACCTGGGCTTGAGCATTGCTTATGTGTCCTGAAGGTCCTAACCATTGCAGGGTAGGACGGGCAGGTAGTCAGTCTTATTTTGTTAGTTGATTGTCGTTCATTGCTTACCGATGCTTGATGTGCATCTTAGGTCGTTATGTAGTTTTCGCAGTTGCATGCGTCATGTTCGCCGTCGTGTTGTGACACAAAGTATAACATCTATATTACCCTTGTACACACGCACACACAAAAAAAAAATTGTGCTTGTTATAAGAGTTGTTGTCTTACGAAACGGGAGGTTCCTACATATGGTATCAGAGCAGGTTCAACCCGTGACTTGGGATCGCTACGGCTTTCATTGACATGATTTGATTATACTGTTGCTAATCGAGTTGATTGTGTGCATGCAGGTGATCATGGTTAGAGGATGCTGCGGAGGCAGATGATGGGGTGCTAGGGGAGGAGGCACGACACCTCCTATAGCATTCACACCTGAGGGGTCTAACCCCCAGGGAGACGAGCAGGTTCTCGGACAGGAGCAGATAACAGTTGGCGATGTAGTTGGAGTGATCAGATCTTTTCAGCGCATGTCTCAGGCACTGATCAGTCGTTTGGATAGAGATGAGGCCAGGGTGCCAGCACCCATTGAGGTTCCACCACACACACCGGATGGTACTAGTAGCATTCACTGTGAACTCAAGAAGGTCAAATTTCTCGAGTTCTTTGGTGCCCCGGACGGCGCAGCCACCGAGGCATGGTTGGAGAACATGGCTATGTGCTTCGCACTTCGCGATTATACCTCCAACATGAAGGTCCGCATGGCGTTCTTTCAAGTGAAGGGGAGCGCTTTTCTATGGCGGAAGACGCTCCTACCGCAGTTGAACATGGCTGTCGAAGACGTGTCATGGGAACTATTTGAGGAACGGTTTCGAGAGAGATACCTTTCAGAGGAATTCATTGAACGTCAACTCAATGATTTCAACGCCTTACAACAGGGAGGTCGTACCGTGCCAGAGTACAAGGCCCATTTTATGGAGCTGCTCTGGTACTCTCCGCACCTTAACATGGAGAAACTTAAGGTCAACAGGTTCATATTCGGCCTTAACATCATCCTACATGCAAAGGTTAGGATTTCGATGCCCCAAACCTTGCACGATGTCATCCAGAAGGCCCTCATAGTAAAGGAGGAACTTATTAGTGGGGGTCAGACCAGGACTCCAGCGAGACCAGCAGGGCAGGTTCCATCTAGAACACAACAGCACTAGACACTAGCGAGACATACGCCGAGATATCGTGGATTCCAAAGGGGATCCACTTTCACTACACCCCAATGACTGACGCCTCAGCAGTGGACACCTTATCCGGGACCACAGCATCAGTAGCAGCACCACTCGCAGTAGCGACAGTTTAGGTCGGTTCAGCAGAACAAACCAAGGTTCTAGGCCAGTGGGCCTTCATCTTCTACTTCGGGTACCAGGACTAGTGGGCCGAAGAAGGGGTGTTGGACGTGTGGGGAGCCACACTACTAGCGCGATTTCCCTGTGGAGAGGACCAGAGTGCCCAGATTAGCCAGACCCACTACCATGCGAGATATGGGCAAGGTCCATCGGATTCATGCAGCGATGAATAACTTCTAGGCAGAGCATCAGTCGACCGTGCTCGAGATGACAGGTACCGTCGCTGACCAGACCCTTAGTATTTTGATAGATCTCGGTGCTACCAAGAGTTTCATTTCTGGTGTAGTGCTAAAAAGGATTAAGGTAAAGGCAGTCGAACATGATGAGTTTAGCTTCGTAGAGATGGCTTCGGGAGCCAAACAAAAGGTTGGAGGAAAGGTTACAGGATGAATCCTTAACCTAGGAGATTTTGTCACAAGGGCCAACCTATACGTCACGATCCTAGGATCTTATGATGTCATGATTGGTATGGACTAGTTGGAATCGCATGAGGTGATACTCAACTATAAGACAAAGCGGTTGAACTTGGTCAATGACGATGGACAGAGACGTGTGATTGTAGGACAGAACCAGGGAGTTTCCCTGAGGTTCATCTCTTCCTTACAGCTATGTGAGAGTATGCGCAAGGGGTGCAAGCTTTATGCGATCCTTGCGTTAAATGAGAAGGGAGTAGCAGAAGGTTTAGAACACCTTCCGGTGGTGAGAGAGTTTGCAGACGTATTTCCGGAGGAGTTACCTGGGATGTCGCCGGAGAGGGAATTGGAGTTTACCATAGACCTACAACCTGGGACTGAACCGATAGCAAGAACACCTTATTGGATGTCGACCCCGGAGTTACAAGAGTTGAAAATGCAACTGAAGGAGTTGTTGGACTTGGGACTGATACGTACTATTGTGTCACCGTGGGGTGCACCTATTATTTTCATATGAAAAAAGGACGGATCATGGAGTCTTTTCATTGACTACCATCGACTGAACAAGGCCACGATCAAGAATCAGTATCCCTTTCCGAGAATTGATGATCTATTCGATTGAATGAAGGGTGTGACAGTGTTCTCCAAGATTGATTTGCGATCAGGGTATCACCAGTTACAGATCAAGGAGGATGATGTCCCTAAGACCGCCTTTAAGACGAGGTTTGGACATTACGAGTTTACTGTTTTACCATTTGGACTGACAAACACCCCAGGGGTATTTATGAGTTTAATGAATGGGGTGTTCCATGAGTACTTGGACAAGTTCATCCAAGTATTCATTGACAATATTTTGATCTACTCTCGGACGATGGAGGAGCATGACGAGCACTTGTGCTTGGTACTACAGTGTCTGCGAGAGCACAAATTGTATGGGAAGTTGTCCAAATGCTCTTTTTACCAATCGAACTACCTTGTTGGATGAAAATTTTAACTAAAGACTGACCATTGTGGACTACAACACTTATTTACGCAAAGTGACCTGAACGCGTGACAACGACGTTGGTCGGAATTGCTTAGCGAGTATGACTTCGAGATTAATTACATAAGAGGAATAGTAAACCGAGTGGTGGATGCATTGAGTCGGAGACCACACATCTTTTAGGTGTTGCCTCTTTAGACGAATCTATGTGAAAAGATTATAACTTTACAGCATGACGATGAATGGTACAAAGAGGTCGAGGGTTTTAATGGAGAAAACACAAAGATGGTACCACGATTTGAGGGATTTTCATTTGATAGCGATGGTTTATTGAGGTTTAAAGGTCAGATTTACGTACCTCCAAACGATGAGTTGAGGATGTTGATCCTGAGTGAGGCTCATAGAACAATTTACATGGCTCACCTAGGAGTCCCAAAGATGAGGGCAGACCTTAAACCCTTATTCTTCTGGAAGGTAATGAAGGTAGACATAGTCAACTATGTGGCAAGATGTCTAGAATGTCAGCAGGTAAAGGCTTAATATAGACACCCAGTAGGATTTCTACAACCACATGCCATTCCGGAATCGAAATGGGAGGTGATTTTGATGGATTTTATTGTTGGATTGCCACTGACAACAAGGAGACATGACTTGATTTTCGTAGTAGTAGACACTCTGACGAAGAGTGCTCACTTTATTCATGTGCGTACAATGTATTAGGCACTAGACATAGCTAGAGTTTTCATCAGTGAGATTGTGAGGTTGCATGGCGTACCTAAGAAGATTATCTTCGATCGAGGATCGGTGTTTACTGGACGATTTTGGATGAGTTTCCAAAAGGCCTTGGGAACCCAACTTAACTTTAGTACTGTGTATCACCCGGAGACTGACGGACAGACCGAACGAACAAACCAAACCTTGGAGGACATGTTGCGCATGTACGTGATGGACCAACAAAAGCATTGGGAGGAATTCTTGCCACTAGTAGAGTTCACTTACAACAACAATTGCCAGAGCACCATTAAAATGGCACCTTTCGAGTTCCTTTAAGGGCGACCGTGCCAGACGCCTTTGAGTTGGGATCGGCTTGAGGATAGGGTCCTGGTAGGACCAAAAGAAATCTAAGAAATTGAAGAGAAAATGCCAACAATAAGACAAAGGATTAAAGAAGCACAGGATCGACAGAAGAGTTATGTTGATGCGCACCGTGTCGACCATAGTTACGAGGTCGGCGATTGAGTCTTCTTGCAGGTTAAACTGCATAAGAGTTCGATAAAGTTTGGAAAGGGAGCTAAACTCTCTCCTAGGTTCATGGGTCCTTTTGAGATTGTGGAAAGAAAGGGGCACGTGGCCTATCAACTAGCCTTGCATGATTCCTTGAGGCGTATGGATGATGTTTTTCATGTATCTGTTTTGAGACATTATATTAGTGATCCTACACATGTTATTGACATGAGTTCCTTGCAGGTATCGGATGAGGGAGCGCTCATGGCTGAGCCAGTCCACATCTTGGATCATCACGTTCGACAACTACGATATCGAACGATAGATCAGATCAAGGTCCAGTGGGACAATTATAGTCCCCACTCAGCGACCTAGGAGGATGCATTTGATATGTGCCAGCAGTTTCCATTTTTGTTTGATAGATAGACATATGATACTGTGATACACGTATTTTGGCATTTATACTGTGAAACTTCGGGACGAAGTTTAGACCAAGAGGGGTTGTATGTAACATCACTCTCTGGCGCACTGAGCGAACTTATTCTTTGAGGACACTTGCTCGCAAGTGATCTGGATTAGTATGCTATTAAAACATTTGACTTTGATTATGATGCATGATGGATAGATGACATTTTGTTTTACTGCATTGACATAGACAGATGCTATTGACTCGGTTTTACTGAGTGTGCAGGGTTTTTGGACCTTGAGGATGCATAGGCATCGATGGAACCCCTTGGACTCTGGATCGAGTCAGGGAGTGTGCTATTGGAGTTTGATTATTTTACTGTGATATTAGTACATCTGATTAGATGATATGATGTGGATATGTTCTGACATGATTTGTTGATGATGCAGGCTGACGATAGCTTGCCGACCAGGCTCACATATGGAGTAAAGGGGCCACACACAACTACCAGAGAGGTTGAGGGAGAGGTGTGGACAACATCCCTGCCACAGCCTACTAGCACTCTCGTCGTGGCTCGAACTGTAGGTTAACGATTACCTAGTTCGAGAGGACCCATGATGCCATGAGGGCAGACTTCTACAGTCCCTCATGATGATTCTAAGGGGAACGCAATAAGGCAGGGGCCTTATTCCTTAGAATCCCTTAGTCTCCCACAAGTTCACCTGGCGGAGTGTTGACTCCAGGGGTTGTAGATGTCTACCAATCAGTCAAGAGGCGAGTGGCACCCTTGGGGCACGTAGTGCATCCTGAAGGGCACGTCGCACAAAGGAACAGATGAGGCGAGTGGCACCCTTGGAGCACCTAGTGCATTCTGAAGCGCACATCACGTTGATGATTGGAGCATCTAGTGCATTCTGAAGGGCACGTCACGTTTTAGATGGCCCTAAAACAAATAACACATTAAGAAAAGTTTAAAACAAATTTCTCTAATTAATTGTCGCCCAGATCATAATCTAAGTTCTAAGTCTAAATTTCATTAGGGGTAAAATATATATATATATATATATATATATATATATATATATATATTAAAATTTAAAAGAACTTAAGTAATAATTTGGTCTTCATAAAATTTTTGTGGTAACATGAAGAGAGTAACAAATTAAATAAAATGTGTAGATGTGAAATGTAAAGAGAATATTAATCATTTTAATTTTTGATAGTTTAAAAAGGTACTAAATTAATAATAAAAGGAAAAAGAGGTTAAATTGCACAACTTCTGTTTTTAGCTAAAAAAAAGGGGAAAGTGGAAAATATAAAAGATTAGGAAATTAGGGAAAGGAGGTAACCTAAAGAGGGAAAGAAGGAACTCATGGTAAAAAGAAGGAAACCAACTTAGTAAAGAATCTGCATTTAAGAACCTTCTAATTTTTAAACTGATTTAGCAATTTCATTTTAGGGAAAGCCTTTAAAACATGCAAGGGAATCTAGGGACACCTAGGAGTGATTTTAGGAGTAACACTAGGTGGGTGAGGGAAATGAGACAATTAATTAATTAAAGAAAATAATTAATGGAGAAACGTGGGGGATGAATGACACTTGTACGAATGAGAATTTTTAGGAATTTTTATTAAAACTTAAATAAAATGAGATTTAGGGAAAGAAAGGAAGTTGGAAAACTCTATAAAAGAGAGGGAATAGAAGGAAGAAGGGGATCGGTTGTTAGCGTAATGTTACACTACAGGAATAGTGACTTGACTGATTTACTTGTGGGAGTTGGGATTTCCCAGCTCAGAGAGGAGTGGTAGCTCGGCCTTACGAGGCAAGTTGGGAGCTAAACGTACCATCTAGATAGTGTGTGGCCCCTTTGCGGCTCGGGGGGCTAGGGCGGAAGCAGAGTACCCCTAGCATTGGCTGGGAGGTATCGGTGAGGTCTCAACGGTCGGTGAGCAGGAGTTGCACAGAGCGTGGGACGTCATTCGAAGCGGGCGATCAGGCAATGGTACACTCTTCTATTTTGTAAAGTAGAATGCATTAGGAACTTATGCTTAGATCTGTATGCTAATTTGTAAATGGATTAGATGTTTAGATTGATAGCGGACCCCTTTTTCTTATCCGAGCTGATTGTATGGTTGATTGATTTCCCGTGGCCTTCGTCCCCACTTGACTCGACAGCCCTGTGGTTTGACTGTGACCCATGCGATTGTTTTCTTTTCGACCCTAGCACCCAGTCCTCGCCTAAGCAGTTAGCCAGGTGCTTGATCTACAGTCATCGCCTTAACGTTAAAAGACCTATGGATCTCAACGCCCTGCTTTTCTGTGCGAGGATGGTAAAGCAAAGGACGAACTCAACCATCTACCTCTATTTTTGTCCTTGGTTGAATGGTTTTCCTTGCTCCTTGATGTGTTTAATAACCTTGAAATTTGACTGATGGAGAAGTTCTTTATTTTGCGTTGTATTCGCCGGATAAGTTTATCTCTGAGTTTTATGTATTGTTGGTTGAACCCACACTGTGTGGCATTGCCTTCCTCGCAACTTAACCCTGTGAGTGTTTTTGATGGCCCTTTTTCTCTGCAATTTGTCTTTGCACAGTAGTAATGGATGAATTCTGTCTTGAGCTTTTGCCCATTCATTTGATTGCCTAAAATTTTTGTGGTCAGCGTTCTGGTTGGGTTTTACAGTTCCTTTGTTTGGATCCTTATGCTTCCGCATTACTCTTCATGGCTGTATATTCTTGGATGTGGTATATTCACATTTAATTTATTGAGGTGCAGTTATACAACCCATAGACAATCACTGTTATAGTTATATTTCAGTGTTGTATATACATGGATGCCGTGTGATCGTAGTTCAATTATTACTGTGTGTAGATATCCTGTGGTAAGTGTTAATGTGTAATAGCAGCGACTTACCTTTATGAAAATATTTTATATTTTAAATGACCATTTTATATTTTATATTTCAATGGCGAATTTATATTTATATTGCAAATGGCGATTTATTCTCTGGTATGTCGGCGAGTACATATATTCCTAGCTTTCAGTAGCGATTCAAATAAAACTGTGATTATATCGAATAAGCCTTGACTCTGTTCGATTGTGGTTAGTGTTGTATATTTTGGCATTCTCCACCTCGGGTCCCAACAGACTAGCAGCGATTCAAATAAACTTTGAACCATATTGAATAGCTTTAGTTCAATCGGCAGCCACAGCGAGTTACACTTTTTGATTGGCATTATAGTCTCCTTCTAGTGCGATTTCACAACGAATTCCCTTTTCTTATTACTATTTCTCCAATGTAAATCACATCTGGTGCTTGCCCAATGATCCCTCCTTTCAATAAATGCGGCCAGGTGGTTTCCTCTGGAGCTTTGGGCACAGTGTTTTCCATTAACTGATGTCTGTGTCTTGCTTAGTGTTACCTAGCATTGGGCCTTTAGTTAAGCTGTGTTTTGTTTTTTTGAAATGCATTTGATTGCTTAATACCAGCTTATCGCTCCTTCATTAATTGCGACCTGCGATTTCATTTAATGTAGTAATTTCTTGACAACTTACCATTAAGGCTGGTGCATGTACCCCTTTTTACAACTGACTGTTTGCTCCTTTATTAAGCAACTCTTAGCTGACAGGTAGAAAGGGATACCAGGTTTTACACAACAGTTATTAAACAATTCTTTTTATGAACAGCTTGTACCTTAATAGCCTTGTTAGTACAGTATTCAAACTGATTAGGAAACCTTACCTTTTTCTTGGACAGTTCTTATTTTAAGTTAATTTAGAATTGTCATCCAGGTTAAATATTGATTAATGAAGTCTTGCCGAAGTAATGCGAATTTAATGATTAATTAGATTGATAGATAATGATTTAATTATAATGCAGATTGCCTAATTAAATCGTAGTGGATACCATTGATTGAATTTAATGATTAAAGTATAATGTGGAAATGTCGTTTGATTTGGAAGTTATGGCTAACCATGCATTTACTCCTCATCTTAATGCAACCTGAAGCTAGTTAACACAACTGCTTTTAAAAATAGTCAGACGGAGGTTGGATGCTAAACTTCTTCAACTACTTAATATATAGAAGAGAACTTCCATTAAGAATTCTTTGAATATAGAAAGAGTTGAGGACTACATCTCCTAAAAACCATAAATTTTTATTTTATTTTACAAATGTTGAATTTTGAACACATTATTTTATTAATTGGAAATATTTATTTAATCTTGGAAAATATCTATTTGTTTATTTTTAAATTGGTGAAGCCCATAGTACAGATATAGAATACATAGCTCATAAAAAGAACTAAACACAGGCAACAAAGTTAAATATCCCTGGTCACTATCAGTGCAAAGCTGGTTGCTCAAGGCAAACTATCGTCTAATTAGGTCTTCCACTCAAAAACTTACAACTATTTTATAGTTAAGAGTTTCCAGCTATAATTGTTCTCTTCGTAAACATACATAGTTAATGCTGAATGGTAAAATTTAGAGTTGTATTATTGATCAATTTAGAATGGATAATCTAATTACGAAAATGATGTTAATGTTAATTAGTTCTTAGTTGTATTTTCGATTATTTAAGACTGTTGAATTAGATGAATATTATATTGATATTGATTAAATAGATAATGCTAAATGGTAAAATTTAGAGTTGTATTATTGATCAATTTAGAATGGTTAGTTTAGATATGAAAATGATGTTGATGTTAAATGGTTCATTTAGTTGTATGTATCGATTTATTTAAGACTCATTGAATTAGATGACCATCATAATGATATTGATTAATGTTGATAGACAATGTTGAATTATAAATTTTAAAGTTGTAATTATGGAATAATCTAGACTTGTTAGTTTAGATGTGAATTTGAGGTTAATTGGAAATATAATTATAGCCTATTGCTAACTCAGACACGCTCATTGAGTTGTAATCCAGGTTAAGCTTGGTTGGCAATTAATGTCTAATGGAATTTACAGTGGTTATTGGGTCTATATTGAAGGCCTATTTAAACCATAAATTTGACCTTTAGTGTTGAGTAATGGTAGGTGTTGACGAAGTCGTTCTTAGCTTGCGCTTCCTGTTAAGGGTGTGGTTGTTCATATCAATTAATGTTGTACTGGGTTGTAAACTTTTGTGTGCTTGGTCTGCATGTTTCAGGCGGGCCGTAGACACTTCCTTGTTTCTTAGAACAGACGCCAGCCCTAAGACCTTAAATGGTCAAAATCGATGGGAACCTGGGCTTGAGCGTCGCTTATGTAACCTGAAAGTCCTAACCATTGCAGGGTAGGATGGGCGGGTAGTCAGTCTTATTTTGTCAGTTGATTGCCATTCATTGCTTACCGATGCTTGATGTGCGTCTTAGGTCGTTATGTAGTTGTCGCAGTTGCATGCGTCATGTTCACTGTCATATTGCGACGCAGAGTATAACATCTATATTACCCTTGTACACACGCACACACACAAAAAATTTATGCACTTGTTATAAGAGTTGTTGTCTTACGAAATGGAAGATTCCTACATCTTCAAGAGTCATGAGAGTAGGAGTTAAAATGAGGACCGGAGAATCCAAATTCTCCGGTCCTCATTTTAACTCCTACTCTCATGACTCCTGAAGAATCGAAAGCAACCAACAATTGTAGGCATGGCTGAATTGTAGTACTTCTTCAATAAGAAACAATTTGAAATTGTAGGCCTTCTCGTGGGTCATGTATGATTATACACCACCCCATAAAATAAAGACGTTGTTCCCCAGGACCTGTCCGTGTCAACACATTTTCACTTTAATGTAGCTGCAGAAGCCGACCATCAATCGCCTCAAAGACCCTCTTTACTTGTAGGCTCAACACGCATTTGACTGGACGCTTAACTGTGTATAAATTACTGAAAATTAAAGTAAGAGATAAGATGTACGGTACAGGTTGGATCTCAACCAAGTTTACTCTTTCAAAATCCCCAAGTAGGAAAACTTGCTTGGGGGTTGCACACAGGCCCAGTGGACTGGAAACCCCAAGTAGGAAAACTTGGAGCAGCCAGCTGATTTTTATTTTCTTAATGGAGGTAAACAAGAACGAAGTGTGGTCAACTAATCCAACGAAAATATTGTGTTGGAGATAACATATTTACCAATAATTGACAAACCCAAAAAGTAGAATACTCCAAAAATATAATGAGAAATAAGAAATAGTGTGTATCCAATTTAAAGTGAATCAAAGTTTGACTCAATTCATGATGTTTAATGTTTCCCAGAATTTCGAAGTAACTTACATTACATTTCTTCTATCTCTTGTGTAGAAAAAAAGAAAAGAATTGATAAAATAAACTAAGTTTTTGGGTTTTTATCGTTATCATGTTAACTTTGTTTTAAATTTGGATACCACCACCACCCATAAATTAAAGGCGTTGTTCCCCAGGACCTGTCCGTCTCAACGCGTTTTCACTACCAATAAAACTTTGTTTTAAATTTGGATACCACCACCACCCATAAAATAAAGGCGTTGTTCTTTTTTCCATAATGATAAAATATTAATATAAAAAATCAACCATAATTTCTAAATAACTGAAGTATCAATTCCCAAAAAGCATCCAAAATAAAATTGTTTTAAGTGCTAAATATGCCGCTCTCCTTGTTTCTTGCAGAGCTAAGAAAGTCCTCATAACCTCATGCACCTGAGTGCAGAACTGACAAAGTTCTTGATAAAATTATCACCTCATCACGGGCGAGTAGTTGGATTGGTAATAGCAAATAAAAATCACATGCTTCCTCCCACTTCCTATATAAAGAATTCTGGATTCCATCCACACGGGCCCAGAAACTAATGACCCGTTATTTGTTTGTATATGGGCACATATTGCTCGCTGCCATTTTGGACCCACGTCCAGTGCCAATTGCCCATCCATCTCCTAACTTGGAGCAGCCAGCTGATCTTTATTTTCTTAACGTGTAGATAAGTCAGCAGTTTTGATTTCATAGAATTTCCAAGAAAGAACGCACCAGTCGTCTGTCGTATAACTATGTATCTATTTTCAAAAACTTCAATGATTGAAATTTCAAACTTGAAAAGCTCGTCAAATTCGACTAATATTATAATTTCCATTCTACTCGTTTTAAGAAATAAGGTTGACCATTACACTAAATTTTTAACTGTATTATTTGACGAGTAAATTGGTGTTCATTCTACTCGTTTTAAGGAATAAGGTTAATCATTATACTAAGTTTTTAACTGTATTTGATTTGATGAGTAAATTGACCTGTGACAGACAATTTGAAAACTTCTTAATTAGGAAAATAAGTTTAAACTTAAAAACTATATGAAAGTTCTCTTAATATTTTTGGATATGTATTATGCCACTTGTGAAACTTACATATGTAAGGATTTTAATCCATCTTAGGGCTTTTCATTCAACGACACATAACAGTTCAACTTCAAAAACCAAGACTTTTCATTTAATTGCACAAGCTCTGCATAACGAATAATGTTTACCGTATTTTTGCCATTTCACGTTGTTAAAAAACTTTAATAATTTAATATTTTGATATTTTGAGTATTTTTTTAATAATTTTTTTATTAAATATTTTATTATTTTTTAATAATGTTTTGGAAAGCTTTACATTTTCAAGAAAAAACGAGATAAATTTTATTTATTAAAGATTTTTCAACAAAAACCGGAAGAGAAATGGGTATATACATTTACTTTTTATATCTTATAATTTTGATTTTTTTTTTTCATATTTTTTTTTTAGTTTTTTAATGATTTTTAATTATATAAATAATTTTTTTCAAAAAAAATCCGCATTTTCTATTAAGAAAAAAAATATACATTCAAAAAACACAAAAAACAGTACACATACAAAGATAGCTATGACTTTGTTCATAAGGTTGAGGCAAAACAAGAAATAGTTCTAGGACAAAAACTCATAATGTCTTTCTGCATCAAGCTCCCATAAAAACATAAAACTGAAATTAGATCTCAACAAAATTTCATTCTACTCTGGATATCATGGAACCCTAGTGCTCCTCCAATAGAATCACATTATCATTCATCAATACACAAGAGCTTTGATAATGAGTTTGTTGCTACATTAGTTCTCTGAAAATGTGCTTAAAAAGGATATCACTTAAATGTTGGAGATGATTTTCAAGTAGTGTCCAAGTTATAATAAATCTAGGTGAGATAAATGCACATTGTCCATCATCCAATCTATAACTAGTTTTAAATCCCCATAAACTTGGATTGTTGTCACATCCTTCCTAACAACAAGTCTTAATAAGGCAAAGAGATTGGATTTTGGACCCAATTTTTGCTTTCCCCTGAAAATAATGAGCTTTTGAAATATGTAAAATGAAACCCAAACCACAAATACTATTTGGGCCTTGTCATGCCTCGTCAAAGAAACCTTAGGGCTTTTGTTTGTTTATAGACTCATATGAGAGCAACCTATTGCACCTTGGGGATGGAGTTACCTTTTAATGTTGGAGCAATTCTAGCATATGTTGAGAAACTTTGACAGTAGGATAAGCCTTTCTCTCAAACATGCATGCACTCCAAGCCAACCATATCTCCCAGGAGCACTTTCCATGATTTGAATAGAACATTTGTATAAAATTCTTTAAAGAAGTCTTGTAGGTTGTCCCTTGACCAAAGATTATGCACCCCCAGCTTATTACCAACCTCTCTCCACGCATGCCAAGAAAAAGAACATTCTAGAAAAAGGTGAACATTTATCTCCTCAGATTCTTTACATAAATAACAAATCCTCAGCTTTTGTTATCCATGCTTTGGTAGACGATCCTAGGTAAGAAATTTTTCCTAAAGAACCAACCAGAAGAATTTCACACCTTTCGGTGGCCCTTTTCTCTTCCATATATTTTTGAACCACCATAGAAAATTACCATCGCCTGGATCCACCATTGCTTGATATCCTAGTTTTGCAAAGTATTGGCCACTCGACTATTGAGTGTACCAATCCAATTCATCGTCATTACCAGTCAAATGAATATGTGCCCTTTGAAGCTCTAATGTCTTGCAAGACCAAGATTGATTCTATATTGCATCCAAACCTAATTCCTCCAATGAAGACCATCCTTATGACCAAATAGATGTCACCTTTGCATTTGCAACTCTATTCAAAGTACAAAAACCCTTCATCCTTAATAGGTTTACCAAACCTTCTGGAAGAAAAACACCTTCCATGCAGCCAACAATTGCACCAGTACCAATTTTCACTTGAGTGCCATTCCCTACCCTCCAAGCAAGGAAATTTCCTATCATAGGGAATGCAAGGGTCAAATCCCTCCATTGTGTTGAAGTGTTTGGGGAAGCTTTATTTCTTTGTCAAATCCAGTCCACCACGGAAGAAGGAGCAATATATTTAGTAATGAGTATTTTCCTCCAAAGTTATCTTGTGTCAAGAATGCCCACAACGGATTTGCGGCCAAGGCATGACCAAACAACACCCCCTCCTTTAGTCCCCACCCGCCTAGGCATTTTGGCTTTAACAGGCTTATCTAGTTTTCCATGTGAGAACCTTTATATTCCATACTTTCTTTCCACATGTAGTTAAATCAAATCTTCTTGATTCCTTGGAGTGATCCTTTTGGAATAAGAGTAAATAGGTGCCAATATACTAGTATCGCCTCTAAAACAATTTTGAGGAGAACTAATCTTCCTCCTCTACAAATCCATCGATTACACTAGTAGTTGACTTCTTGCTCATGCTTTGAAATAAGACATGACCAATCCATTATCCCATACTTGTTTTGTTTGAGATTAAATACAAGATATTTTATCCCTTCACTTAGATCTTTGATTGTGAACTTGAACATGTTTGTAAAAAGGTTCATGAATTCTTCTTTCTCATATGGTAGATAGATAGAAAATTTATTCATGTTTATGGTTATGCATGCCACTTCACTAAAAAGAGTTAAAATACTTTTCATAACCAAACAATCTACAATTGCACATTGACAAAAAAATCAATACGTCGTCAACAAATAAAAGGTGAGTGAGATTAATAAGATGACCAAAATTGATCCCTTGAAATGTAAGAACCCTCTTGGCCACTATTATAGCTCGATAGAGTCCATCCATAACTAGAAGAAAGATATACAGAGACAAGGGGAAACTTTGTCTAAGACCCAATCCTAATTTTAAAAAGGTGGACTCAACACCATTGATCAACATAGAAAAAGAGGTTATAATGCATAGCATCAATTGTACTTTTCTAGCTATGATTCCTACGTTGGACTATAAATCTTTTGACAAGTTCAGGCCCATCGTGCTTTGTAATTTTTTATATAAAATAGTGGCAAAGCTTATAGCTATGAGATTAAAACCTTTGTTATCAAACTTCATCTCTCGGGAACAATTTGGATTTTTAAATGGAAAACTGATACATGAATCCATTGGGTCTACCCAAGAGGGAATTATCCATACCATAACAACTCAAAAGAAACTAGTGTTGGTTGTTAAAATGAATCTCTCTAAATCCTATGACATGGTCTCTTGGCTAATTACCTACGTCTTTTGTTACTTCATATAGGTTTTGAGTTGCAGGATGTAAAGTGGATTATGGCATGTCACATTTAGGAACACAGGATCATTGTTGATCTTATTGTGATCAACAATGATTATTAATCGATTTTTCCACAAGATGATCTTCCTTTGCCGCAAGGTGATCTTCCTTTTTTCTCTGATTATTGTACATGTTTGACTCATGTTGCCATCAATGACAACACACTATATTGATCTTCTTGACATCAATTCCAACACCATAATACCATGTCCAACATTGATCATATTGGTCTTGTTTGAAGTCAATTCCAACACCATAACACCATGTCCAACATATTCAACATTTGAAAGAGGGTATATGTGGCCCCTCTTTCCTGCGAGCTCCTTGTCATCAAAGAGCGAGTTTTGAATACCTAAGGAAATGTGTAAGGTCCTTTCCTTGGAGCCTACAATGGGAACCTCCGCCCATCCATCCAAGATAGTCATTGGTAGGCTTTAGTTGGTTGCAACTATAGGTTGCAATGGTGGACAATCATGGCTTGGGAAATTTTGCACATTAGAAAGGCATGCTTAAGTTTTGAAGAGATGGAAAAGCAAAGTGGTTAAGTATGGAAAGGAGATGAGGGTTTACTGGTTTCTTAGAGATACCACATGATGGCTTGGACAATGGGAATTCCTTGGATCGTGGACACACTAGGAAAATGTGCCTTGCCCTGTGGGTACAACACCTTATCCCATAGGAAGGAGTGCCTTGGTCGTCAGGCATGCATTGCAAGTGGGACATAAAGATCTTTGGCATGTTGTGAAGGCACCTCCTACTATATAAAAAGGATGCTTCCATTGTACAAAGTCACAAACAAAAGGAGTCATTCATCAATTGGACAAGAGATTATGAGGTGAAAAGTCATCTTTTGGCACTATAAACACCTTGGATGCTAATTGAGTCCAGGGTAATCTGCATGTGGGACTTACACAACTTGGCAAGTGTCTAAGGCATGGAAATGCTAGATTAAGACTACAATGAATGAAGAAAAGGAGTTATAGGAGGTAGATCCATTGATGCTTCAAGGGTTGGATTGTGCAAGTCTTTTGTACAATAAATAATGGTCCTTTGAGTTATTGTTATATATGTAAAAGAGTCACAAATAGAAGGTTGCACTCCCTTGTTGTATTTTTGTAACCTTCTTCATATTATTAAAGTTTAGGCATCCACCTTGGGTGTCACATATAATTCTTTGGTGTGGTCTCTTTATATTTGTTGGATGTTATTATTCTTTGCATTCTTTAGTTTAGTGAAGTATGGATGAATATTGACCAAGTATTAAAAAGTAATCAATGGATGCTTTAAGGCCATGGTTTTATGTGTGTATATTTTTAGAGAACTTGGTTGTGTTAAACTTAGTTGAAAATCTAATAAATTGTAGCTTAAGGTATATTTATGGACAAGACCTTAAGTGAAGAGGTGTAATCTAATTTTAATAGGTGTAGGTTGGTCAAACCCTTGATGATCCGGATTTTATGAGCAAAATGAAACAAATACAAATTATTAAAATATGCTTAACACATAATAACAGAGATACACTAAAACTGGTTTTCTATTCAATAAGGAAATAAGCTAAAACTATAAAATGCAGCTGAAAATAAGCTTGTTGGAATGGTGGCAGCTTATCTCTAAGAAGTGATGTGACAGTTGCACTCATTCGCAAAAAGATGATTACAATGAGGCTTTGAATGCATTTTTACAATAAACAAGAATGTCAAAAACCCTAGACATCCAAAAACTTAACCCTAAGAGTTGAAGCGCCAAAAATCATGTGAACCCCGTTTGGATAAGTTAGTACATCAACTTCCCGAGATCATAACTTTGAGCAAATTGAGCAAATTTAAGTTTTTATCATTATCATGTTACTTTGTTTTAAATTTGGATACCTCCACCACCCATAAATTAAAGGCGTTGTTCCCGAGGACCTGTCCGTCTCAACGCGTTTTCACTACCAATAAAACTTTGTTTTAAATTTGGATACCACCACCACCCATAAAATAAAGGCATTGTTCCCCATGACCTGTCCGTGTCAACGCGTTTTCACTCCCAATCATAGGTGTGTAATGGGGTAAAATCATCCCATAGGCATCAAATAAGGGGCAATCGACCGCATGTTCTTTTTTCCATAATTATAAAATATTAATATAAAATATCAACCATAATTTCTAAATAACTGAAGTATCAATTCCCAAAAAGCATCCAAAATAAAATTGTTTTAAATGCTAAATATGCCGCTCACCTTGTTTCTTGCAGAGCTGAGAAAGTCCTCATAACCTCGTGCACCTGAGTGCAGAACTGACAAAGTTCTTGATAAAATTATCACCTCATCACGGGCGAGTAGTTGGATTGGTAATAGCAAATAAAAATCACATGCTTCCTCCCACTTCCTATATAAAGAATTCTGGATTCCATCCACACGGGCCCAGAAACTAATGACCCGTTATTTGTTTGTATATGGGCACATATTGCTCGCTGCCATTTTGGGCCCACGTCCAGTGCCAATTGCCCATCCATCTCCTAACTTGGAGCAGCCAGCTGATCTTTATTTTCTTAACGTGTAGATAAGTCAGCAGTTTTGATTTCATAGAATTTCCGAGAAAGAACCCACCTGTCGTATAAATATGTATGCGAATAACACTTAGAGTTGGGAATCATCACAAGGTCCGCGTTTAATCATAGGTTGAAGAAACATATATGGTCCGCGTTTAGTCATAGGTTGAAGAAACATATATGGTCAAAGGTTGAAGAAATGGTGAAAAATTGATATATATGGGACACTGGTTATGTCAGGTCACACAGAGGAGGGATAGAAATACAGGAGGGAGGAGAACACTGATTACAGAAACATATTAGGGAACTGTGCGAATACTTCTTCCAATCTACTGCTTCCGCGCTTTTCATAATAATTGGTGGAGCGATGGACAAAATTGGTCATGGCAAATGGGGCGGTTGGATCGTCCCACTTGGCGTGCTTTTGCGTTTATTTACTGTCATTACTGCTCAACCAGGTATGTGATGTGAAGAACATGCTTATGAGTATTTTCATTTCCTATACTTTTAAAATCGCCCTTTGATATCTTGTTTTATAATCGTTATTGGATACCCTGTTTTATAGGGCTCATCCAATATTTTTTTTCTATTTGGTTGATAAGGTATTGTTTCATTAATTATTTTCTTGTGGCATGCAGGATTTCTGAGTATCAGTTGTGGAGGAAAAACAAATCACACAGCCGAAAATAATATAACATGGGTAACTGATGCTGGTTACATAGACGTCGGTCAGCGAGCAGACATAGGGAACGTCAGTGCCTTGGGTTCTAACTTGCATAGTCTACGTTATTTCCCTAAACCCCTCAAGAAGTCTTGCTATCAGTTGCCTGTGACCCCTTATGCGCCTTACCTCTTAAGATTATGGTTTGTCGCTGGAAATTCCAGTTTAGCTACACAAGATTTCTATTTTTCTGTCTCTATCGAGACAGTGGATATATTGGCTACACAAGAAGTCTTCTGGAATATATTGGATATTTCAGAACAAATTTATTACGAATTTATATTTGTTACTTCTGGCAGAGTGCTGTACATTTGCTTGGTCAGGACCTTGTCGAGTTATGATCCCTTTATATCTGCTATCGAATTGAGGCCGCTCCAAGATGGCATGTATCAGAACGATATGGGAGGAAGAATCTTGGTTCTCCAATCAAGATATGATGTTGGTGGAAACTCGGTCGTTAGGTCAACAGTTTGAAGTTTTTTGTATTTACTTACTGAAATCTAGCCAAAAAGAATTCATTGTGAACCAAATTTGATTGTGGTTAATTGAGCAGTTGTGATAATTTTTTGTTAATTATTAACCTGTAGTGTGGTTAATTGAACAGTTGTGTTAATTGGGCAGGTATCCTCAAGACAAATTCGACCGCATCTGGACACCGTTCGAATCTTCAGGTCCTATTTCGAAAGAGCCTATTTCAACAACTAATACCGAAAACCTCCCTCCAACTGCTGTTATGCAAACTGCGTCGGTTACATTGCCGGAAACCCGACCATTCCTTTTGGATGGAAGATTCGGTTTCAAATCGACGGCAATATTACTGGTGTTGTATTTTGCAGAGATCGAGACGCTGAATATGTCTGAATCGAGATCATTTGATGTCATGGTAGATGGTGTACAACACTCCACCATTACTTTGATGCGAAATTATTCTGCTCTACAGGTTACAATCTCACCCGATACAGAAATAAAGACCTTTGAACTGGTTAAGAGCAGTAACTCCACGCTTCCTCCTATAATCAATGCTTATGAGTATTACTGGAAAGTTGACAGCGACATGCCAATATATTCGGGAGATAGTAAGACTTGCCCTCACGAAAATTCTTTCAAGTAAATTACATTATAAATCAATGCCTAACGAAGTTCTTAAACTGCAGTTGATATTCTTAACGCCATCAAAGGGAGATTTCACATAAAAGATTGGATTTCTGATCCTTGCTATTTSATACCGTGGAACGGAATTAGCTGTGATAACAKCACTGSGGRCATTAGAATCTCTGAAATGTAAGTTTATTTTTCGAGTTGTATACAGCTGAAATCATGAGAAWTATAGGTGAAATYGTAACAGGCGACGATAATAATCTTACTCTGGTTGCCAGCGATTTGTCCGGAAGGAAACTTACAGGGTTGGTGCCTGAWYATATTGGAVACTTGACTGCATTAGTTAATCTKTAAGCAAAATTCGAGCCCCCTCTTTTTTTCGTGGGTGTAACCTCTAACTAGCTCTTCAATGAAATCCTCCAACTGAAAAGTTGTAGATTACAACAAATAGTGTTTGCTAGCAGAGACACCACTAGGTTTTTAGTTTGGGAATCTGGTTGAGATGTTWGGGAATATTTTTAATAGTGTAAAAAATTATTGCCTTATTGCAAGTCTCCTGCATGGGAACATAGGAGTCTATGGTTCGGCTTTTCCAAGGATCATACTTTGCTTTTGAATATCACATAGCCAATAATTATGCGTGCAGCATTTATTCCTTGGTGTTGAAATTAACAGGTCACTAGACAATAATGCTTTCACGGGACCAATGCCAAATTTCACCAATTTAATCATGTTGGAGCGCCTGTAAGTTTCTTTCCAACAAAAGTTTCATTCACTGTTTTTAAGTTGCAAGTTTCATTTAGTGTTTTTAAGTTGCAATGCATTTTCACAAAACTATAATTTAGATTAATTGGTATGGATATCTTTACAAAACAACAACCTCAGTGATGCTTTTGAGTGGATATCTGAGCTGAAATTTTGTAAAGAGTTATACGTGATTCTTTCATTTGTTTTCTATTTTTTTTTCTGTTTTTCAAACCAGTTTTGTAAATCTAAAATATGATTGAGATGTATAAGAATATTCTTTATATTTACTTTATAAATAATGAATACTTTATGAAGCAAATCTAAAATATGATTGAGATGTATAAGAATATTCTTTATATTTACTTTATAAATAATGAATACTTTATGAAGCGGGAAGGGTGAAAGGAAAAGGGGACTGGCCAAAAAACACTCCTAGGGCGAAGGGGATTGGCTAGAGAGAATGATTGGATACCAAAGTAAGTAGTGAGTTCAGTTCATCTATCCTTGCTCTCCGTAACTCACCCTGTTATCGGTAACTCACCTTGCTATTGCAGGTGAACTAGCCAGCAAACCAGCAAAAACTTGGCACATTTAGACCATTGCAATAAAAAAAAATCTGTAATATAATGATACATTATTTTTATAGTAAAAATTAAATTAAACATTTTTATTTTTATAAATAAAAAGTAAAATAAAAAATATTTAATTCAATATAGATATTTAATAATTTAAATAACTTATTAAATGTTAATAAAAAATCTAAATTATATTAAAATAAAAGATATTTAATTCAATATAGATATTTTAAGAATTTAAATAACTTATTAAATATTAATAGAATCTAAATTATATTAAGAATGTTTTAAAACATCAGAAAAATATATATTTTTAATTAATTTTAATAATTTTTTTAAATAAAACATATTCTATTTTTATTTATTGTATAAAGCTTTATAATTTTTTTCAAGAAAAGTAATTTATATTTAAATATTATATGGGATATTAATGATTTTTTTAAATTTTTAGTTAAGCTTAATTAATTTAACTAAGTTTAAATTTCTATTTTTATTTTTATAGATTTTTGAAAGAAAACTTTATTTTATATATATATTTTTTGTTTTCTACCATTTCACAAAATCAAAACTGTTTTTGGTTGCTATGCAAATATTTACAAAACAACAATTTGAATGGTAATTTGAATGATAATATTGAATGGTTATCTTCAAACCTTAAAGAATTGTAAGTTTTTTTATCTTATTTTATCTTTATTTTTAAAGTTTTATTAAAAACTACATAAATTTTAATATTTTTAAGCTTATTTTCAAAATCAAAACTGACTTTTGGTTGGTTGTTATATAGATATTTACAAAATAACAATTTGAATGGTAATCTTGAATGGCTATCTCAATTAAAAAACCTTACAGAATTGTAAGTCTCTTTATCTTATCTTATCTTTATTTTTTAAGTTTTTTTTAAAATTACATAAATTTTAATACTTTTAAGCTTATTTTGACAGGAATATAGCAAACAACAATTTTGTAATTCCTGCTCAACTTCTCCTCAATTGTTCCTTGAAACTCATGTAATCATTTCCTATTTTATATTTCTTTACTTTAAACACAAACCTCATTCTAGGATTTGGTTTATGACAAATAATAATAAATTGAGTTAAAATTATAATTAATCACCTAACTGTATGATGGAAAATATCTTTATTTGGTGTGTTGCAGTTATTCAGGAAACCCCTACTTGGTTATGAATAAGACGGAATGTACTGCACAAAACGCGAGCAAGATTAACTCACAGAAGAATAAATTGAAGGTTGTCCTCGGAATAATAGTGAGTGGAATTATAATCGTCACGTTGATAGTGGGTATTGCTATAAAATTCCTGATAAAAGAAGAGGGTGTAGCCACTGAAAGAACTGGGGCGAAAAATGAACCAAAACATTTCTTGTACCAAGGTGAATATTAGGAATATTGTATTATACAGAGTGAGGCTGTACCCTACAAACGAAAAATGATTGTGTAACTGTACTTTACATGAATGATTTGCAGACTACTCAATGCCTATGGTGCCAAATCCAACAAAGTGTCGTGCCTTTACTCTAAATGACATGACAGTTGCCACACAAAGCTTTAGTCATGAGATCGGACGAGGGGGATTTGGATCGGTGTTTTTTTGTAAATTGCCAGAAGGACAACTTATAGCTGTAAAAGTACTCTCATCGTTCTCTCGACAAGGAATTCAGGAGTTTTTGAATGAGGTAATTCTCACATATTATGGTGTAATACGGTTCAATTTGTAATCAATCTAAGAATTTGGGTGCATGTTAAGTTCCTAACTATTATATATATATCTCGTTATCAGGTTGATCTTCTCTCTAAAATCAACCATAGGAACTTGGTATCTTTATTGGGATATTGTAACGAAACTAAAGAAGTTATGTTGATCTACGAGCACATGTCAGCGGGTTCTCTAAGAGACCACCTTCATGGTAAATTATATTGCTGAAAAATATGTTTGTTTCAGTTGATAGAATAGGCCAAGGTAACTGACAGGCATTTGATTCTTGTTTTCTTTTACAGGTCCGAGTGCAGAAAATTCCGAACTAAATTGGAAAAGAAGACTCAAAATAGCCTTAGATGCAGCGCAGGGTAACTCTTTCTTTTCATTATTTTGATGTATAGTAGATATATATGCTACACATAATGTGTAAACATAGGAGTGGGTTAATTCTGGAGTAATCTTTCTTTTGAAGTTATTTTTCTACTAGTTTTTTCAGTTTTTAAATTTCAGGTCAATCCAGAACGCCAGAACGTTGATTGATTTTTTTAGCATCTAGGTTGGTATAATATGGGACAAAACCCCTGGGATAAAGTTCTGAAATGCATGAAACTTTGATCCATGCTAAACTCAAACTATCCCTGAAAATTTGACCAGTTTCAGAGCCAGAAATTTGCCTAAAAAAAATTTGCCTAAAAAACTGATCTATTTGCTCCTGAGTTAATCTACTCTATAAACATATATTTCATCTGATGCACCTCACCTGCTATTTCTATGTGAAGGCCTTGAATACCTCCACATGGGTTGCACTCCAAAGATAATTCACAGGGACATCAAGAGCGACAACATACTTTTAGACACCAATTTGAATGGAAAATTGGCTGATTTCGGTCTTTCAAGGATGACAATGGGAGA
>JZKD02S0516978.1:219387-257206 GCA_000966675.3 Picea glauca
TGGAGTGATAATAGCTCCAACATTTCAAAAGTAGGAAGATAAAGTTTGCAGGATGTTGTTGTTGATATGGATTGAATGAGAGTGGCAAACAAAACACTTCAAGAACATCTTAACAAGAATGTTTAGATGCTAACAATGTGTACTATAATTAAATTTTACTTGGGGCTTCCATTTGATGAATATAATAATATCAGTTTTTAAAATATATGTTATTAGTAGAGACATAATTTGTTGACTTATATTAGTTTGTGGTTTCATTACAAATTTTTGCATACTTTTTAATGTTCAAACTAGAGAAGTAAAAGCGTTATTTTTTATATAATAAAAAACTCGTTAATGTGTACTATTCTTCTTGAATTTTTTAGATATCTAAAGTTTGTACTAATAGATTTGGGGTCTTATTGCATATGGATAGTCACTTTTCATATTACTTTGTCGTTTCAGTAAAAATTTTTTTTGCATAGTCCTCAGTGTTCGAACTATTGTTATTATTATTTTTTATTACTATTACTATGTTGATTTTTCTTTGTCATTGTTGCATACGTAAACAAGCCTGCCACACTGCATTCTTTCTTAAATGTTTGCACAGGGTGACGCCCTTCGACGGTTCTAACAGTCTTAAGTGTTTACCTAACAGGTCTCGCAACCTTCAATGTTTATTGAACATATGTGTTACAATAAAGTTTCGTTCCATTTTTTTGATAGTGTTGTTTGCAGTGAAATTGTGCAATATTGTTCTTCATCGACATCACTAGTTCAATGGTTGATGCTTGTTCGTTGATTGGTTCCATGCTGGTTCTTGTTGTTTGATTCAACTTTGCAAAGTTGAGGTCCTGCAGTTGTAGTTGGATCTCTTTGTGGTTGTTCACTGGTTTGTTGTTCTTCAACTTTGCAAGCTATTGGACTCGTTGTTGTGGTTTGCAAGTTTTGGGGTTGTGCTCTTGTCATCCCTCGTTGATGGGTAAGTTTTGGTTCCATCGTTTCGTTGCTATTCCTTTTTTTTTGCTTGTTGTTTTGCACCTTGCAAGCAAGAATTTTCAATGGTAGGAGTCCCTGCTTCGAAATTCTGTTGCAGACCATCTTTCTGTGTGGTCTTATTTTCTTTTCCTGGAAACCATGCGTTTTCATATGCCAACTTCCAGGTTCTGGATATTGTGCCATAGCTATTTCCAAAAATTGCAATGCAAAGGGGTTTAGAAAACAAATTCGAAGCTGTCACAATGGGGAACCATCCGCCGGGGTGTAGTGACAGGGAATGCTTTTATTCTCTGGGCCAAAAACTCCGTCCACCTATTGCCTTTGTCATGTCCTTTCTATTTTGTAGAACATCTTCTGCCTCTGAGAAGCTTGTACAATGCACACCATGAATAGGTTCAAATCGGTCTTTGTGCTCAACAAATTTATAGTGTTATTTATTTGCATTGTTTCCTATGTTTGGTTCATTGTTCACTGTAGGTTTGTTTTCTTGTCATCCGTTGTGGTGACTAGGGGGGATTGAATTTGACAAGAAGAAGGTTGAAGGATACATACTGGGATTGGTACGCAGTTCCGCGCTTGTAGTTTTCTATTTGTCATTTTTTTTGTTTTTTTTCGTTTTATTTTTTTTCCCCTTTTCTTTGTTTTTATATAAACTGAAAATAGCTAAGAAACAACTTGAAAATCACAGTTTAAGAGATGAAAKAAGTAATAGATGTTGAGTCGTATGAAATAGATACATACTCCATTATACATGACAACATCAACAAGGTGTTGCATAACAATGRGATTTTTAGATTGGATGCATTCTCGTATACTATAGGAGATTGCCTTTTCGATGTATTTCAGGTTCTATTGCATTTCCGTTATTCTTCGACCAACCTGCGCAATGGATTGATAGATTATTTCTTGAGTTGTTTAAAAAATGGTGACACTGAGGCATTGTAGTCATATGAATACGAATTGGCATCCGATTTTCTTTGGCAGTTGCATGGAATACATGATGTCACTACATATTTTTCAAAGATGCGGTTGTCTGCATCTCCAATTCTTTCTGCACATGAGAGGGGACTTTGGGGAGATACATTTTGTATACTGTGGCTATCTAAATGGCTCAATATATCAATTGGAATATGGTCATTGACAAGAAAAAAAAGATATCTATTATTCAACAAAACTGCATTTAGCAATCCATATTGCATCTTGTTCCATGATGCCAATCTTGTCAGTGGTCATTATGAACCACTACTCTATAGAAAATTGTCCATATGCAATCTTGGAGGACCTCATATTTACTTGTCCCTCATTTGCAAAGACCTTGAATTGCAGTGGAAATAGATTATGTATCGCATAGACTGTCATGGTTTGCAGATAGCAACAACTATTGTATCTAGCTGTGGACATAGTCCATTCAATGCAATTTGTTGTTTGGTAGCAACAGAGTTTGATGTGAAGTTGCTGCGGCTTTACACTATACATTCTTTTTGCAATGCAATTATAGGCGGCAACCAACAAGCTTTTAGCTGCTTGCATCAACACCTTTCGCCATATCTCCTAGAAAATATGTCGACAATTGGAAGTTGGTAAGAATACCGTGTAAACATGGCACTGCCATATGAAAAATGAAATGTGGAGGGTGGCAGATTCTGTTTGCAATGGCTATCTATCATATTCGGAGTAAATATCCAAGTCTTGTTGACCCCTCCAGATGACACTGTCCATTCCTGGTCTATTGATTCAAATTATGATTGAACAATTGACATNTTTTTCGAAAAATTGCATGGCTTTTCACGAGGAAAACGAGAAAAGAAAGTGAAACCGACATCTCTCGGATGATTCTGTATATTTATATTTTATGGTAAAGGAACAAACCATCTTCCATTGCCGCAAGTTGATTTCCATTCAAATCTCTTCCTAGTTATTGCAATACAGGAGGTAGAAGAAATTATTTATGCCATGTTATTTAATTTTCACCATGCCGAATTGCTATCCATTTCTTGGACTATCTATATGTAGGAAGCTGAACTCCGAATTCGACCCAGTAACATTCTCATGCCAGAAATTATGGAGACACGACGCTTGCCAACAATTTTATAAGGTCTTTAATTATTTTGTTTTAGTTTTTAAAGCATTGATATTTGGAAAGTATTTTCCCCAGTTTTCTAGCCAAGCGACAATCTTCCTAGATAGTGTTGAGCACTCAACACACCCTAAAAGTCTATGTTCATTTTTTACTTTTCGGTACCACTTGATCCTTTGCACTGTCTATTTGCCTTTAGTATGAAACTTATACCTGCGTTTATTTCTTATGTTTCATGTTTGAATTTTCTAAAGTCTGCCTGAACATACAACAAAGAATCATCTTAATCGTTAAGGGGTCCTTAACAAGCTACTTAAGGAATCATCACACTAAATCTTTCCCCGACGTGCTTAGGAGTTTGACATCAGTAGATGTTAAAGGTGATGAAAATCGTTTGAGAAGATTAAAATAACAGAACACCAATTTTCATCGGCGTCGGCAGATGAAAGTTTTCCTTTTGCGATTGAACTCTGACAAGGGTATCACCGAAGACCAACCCATTTGTTTTCTGCAGAAAAAAGAAAAGGTAAGCATTGCACAAAGAGANAAAATTTTATGTTTAAATATTATAAGTAGCCCCGGATTAATAAGCCATGTCAACATCAATCAATATAGAAATTTTTAGAGAACGCCTATCAACAATTTTACATTTGCAAAAAATAACAAATATAGAATTACATAGTCTGCAAAGAACTCTGATAGAAGAAAACAGCTTTGAGTTTTCATATAATTATAAATATTTCCCACCAAACTTGGGCTACATACGAACATATATCATCAATGTCTTTGCTGACCGACACGGTCATGGTGAGAATACAAAACTCTTACGACAAGAGGGAAGAAGTGTTAAGCATCACTGCAGTGAACCCAAAGAAAGGTGGTCACCCATTATGCATCTCCTGTGCGCACATCCTCTCCTAGATTGCTTCTCGCACCGTGAAACATCTCCTTTTCCTCTTTTGATGCCATCCTTTGTGCCTCACGCAACTGCACAATTGTGTCTTGAGCTTCTTGAAGTTGTCTTTGGAGCCAAACTGTGCTTCCTCCGTGACCTTGCAACACCGATTCCCCTTGGTTATTCACTGCCAACTGGTTCTGCAACTCCCTATTTTCTTTGATAAAGTTCGGCTATAGCAAGATGGGCTTGCTCTAGCTGCTAGATGGGACTCTTAACGGGAGATCCCAGTCCTTTTGTCCTCCCCTTTCGTCCCCCTCTTCCTCTACTGGAAGTTCCCACAAGCCCCGACCAGTTAGTAAGCGTCATGGACCCCTCAGCGATGGGATGTACACTCAACTCAGCTAGGGGAAAGCCTTCTTCTCTTTTTCTCGTATCTTTCCTAGGCCTCCCTCTTCTTCATGGTCTCCACTCCTGTGGGGGGGCGGTCCCCGACATATCTCTTTCAGGCATACTTCTCTCCACCCTAATTTTCGCTAGAGACACCGACAACTTCTCTGAGCAAATGCCTCTACCTCCTGTCGAAGCTTCAAAGACACTGGGAGCCGATAAGAAGGAATCCTAGGCACGTTGGGGCTTGAACCTGGCATTATGGATACCTCGCAAACCCCATCCATTGTTAGGAGAGGATCCCATAATGCAACAATGTGATGGCTTGGGAACCTATAGGTGACAAGGACCACTATGTTGAGTCTTGCCTAAATAAACACACAAGATCAACGTCACAGAGGCATAAACTCGACTTATGTGTGAATTTCCCGACATATTTCCTAGAATTTATAGCCAAACAAAGCAGCAAACCAGAGCATGCCAAAAGAACACTCACACTTCGTGATGAGATACCTTGAAGACTTAACATGTCACAACTGCTCGTTGGATGTAATCCAAAACACTTAAAGCGTCGTCGAACGAAGTTGCAGAGAATGGGCGGTACGATCGTTCCAATTTATTTAAATTCCCCAACTCCCATTATTGACGAATGATAGTTCACACACTTGGTGATACAGATTCTGGAGGCATTTAATGAATTCCTTATTATGGTAGCCAACCTTCTGGGAGCATACACACACACGCTCAACTTTGACGTCTTTTCCAAGTCCCAAAGGTCAAGCAACCACTATGACGGTTCTAACACGCGTATCCGCCGTACTCGATTTACCATGCTATGGTGCAACAATGTGACTCGTTTAAGATGAATAAGAACGACGACATGGATAAAAGACATCGCAGGTAATTCAAAGGAGCAGCTGAGATCACGTAAGCATTTAACGGTCGAGAATAACGAGCTTCATAGGTAAGCACCAATCCATTATGTTTGTTAGTACCTTATGTTATATCGATTGATCCCTAAACTATCTCAACCCCACTTGTAGGAATGATTCCCCAATCATCGAACAAAGATTTCTCTATGAGTTCGCCGATGAACCCAAAATAAATGCCGAAGAAGAATCGACAGAGTGATGAAGGAAGTAGGGCTTCCCGAGTTCAACACCCCCGATAATTTCATTGATCTAAGCAATGTGGTCAAGCTACATGCTGAACAAGATGCGCTATGGATCGAAGAGTTAACAAAGATGGCCAATGCGAAGCCAGGGCAAGTGCAACGATTCACAGAACATCCGATCAGAGCCCGAACCATGCTACAATGGATGAACTCTAGTTTAGTAAAGTATTGAGCGCATGCAGTTGACATCAGGGGAATATATGCGGCTCCGATGAAACAACATAGATTTCCATGGGCCCAAACATGTGACAAACTGTTTGTCAGCTATACTAAATATGATAGTAGTCATCCTTTCCAAGAAGTATCTCAATGTGACTATTAAAGAAGCTATTAGAAGATAACGCCAAGTGGTGATTTTTGTTTTGTTTAAACTGCGATTAGCCATTAGTACCGATTAAAACTTTATATTATAAATAAGGGACATCGACCAATTAATCAAGGTCGATGGTTGTTGTAAGAACTCTTTCTTTTTGGTTGTTAAGAATTATTTTGAGACTGCTACAAATTGAGAAGTCCTTCTGGACCAAAGACAAACTATTTTTCATCATATGCCTRTGATTGGACTTGGAGAAGAACTACTTCCGATCCTATTCCATGAATGATGCAGTAATGAGTAAGAGAAATTGATTCTGTTGTCAAGTTATCTGGTGCAATGTCTTGATGTTATTTGCTTTAATGATGATGATAATTCATTGTGTTATTATGTAATGAATGGTTATGGTAGATGAATTATTTTTCTTGCCATTATCTTGCTACATATGTGCTTTCTTTCTGGTAGTTAGTTTATCAGACAATGATTGGATGCTTACATGGTTGATGTATTATTGCTAGGCCTGTGGTATAGAGTGATTGTCTGCATGTTGAGCAGTGGGTTATCCCAAGCTTAACCTCTTTCCAATAGTTAAACTTAATCCTGTTATTCATCAAGTTGGTTTATATTGGATTGCATCTCTCATATCATCCCCACCCAAGAAAAAATACAGAAGAAAACAATCCCAACTGAGGGAAGATCCTTCACAAGAAAACACAAAAAAAAACTATCGATAAACTGGCTAGATTGTAAGAACTGGAGAACCATTCCATTTTAAATGCTGCAGAGTCTAATTGCGCCTCGATGGTGGGTTTGGTTCCTACTGTTGATTCAAGGGATTTAAGACCCATCAACAGAATTGGCGCTAGAAGGAGGGCCTGAGAATGAATGGCTGAATATATATTTTATCTATCATTTCAAGTAGCCTATAGACTCGTAACAACCCACATGCATGGATAGTCCGTCAAAAGACAACCCACATGCATTGAGTAGTCCTGAAATGGATAACTCACCCCAGCATGAGGAAGAATATTTTCACCCTGAAATACCTTACGCCCTTCCTCACAAGGAAGTGAATCAATTCAGGAGAATCACTAGAGCCTACGCTTGGAAGATCGGTGAGTTGTCCTTAACTCCCATCCTCCCTTGTAGAAAACAACAAAGAAGACTAGTGGTTAGCACTACGGACAAGGTTTTTTTCACTCCGTAGAAGACTTAATAGATTTTNAAAATTTTATGTTTAAATATTATAAGTAGCCCCGGATTAATAAGCCATGTCAACATCAATCAATATAGAAATTTTTAGAGAACGCCTATCAACAATTTTACATTTGCAAAAAATAACAAATATAGAATTACATAGTCTGCAAAGAACTCTGATAGAAGAAAACAGCTTTGAGTTTTCATATAATTATAAATATTTCCCACCAAACTTGGGCTACATACGAACATATATCATCAATGTCTTTGCTGACCGACACGGTCATGGTGAGAATACAAAACTCTTACGACAAGAGGGAAGAAGTGTTAAGCATCACTGCAGTGAACCCAAAGAAAGGTGGTCACCCATTATGCATCTCCTGTGCGCACATCCTCTCCTAGATTGCTTCTCGCACCGTGAAACATCTCCTTTTCCTCTTTTGATGCCATCCTTTGTGCCTCACGCAACTGCACAATTGTGTCTTGAGCTTCTTGAAGTTGTCTTTGGAGCCAAACTGTGCTTCCTCCGTGACCTTGCAACACCGATTCCCCTTGGTTATTCACTGCCAACTGGTTCTGCAACTCCCTATTTTCTTTGATAAAGTTCGGCTATAGCAAGATGGGCTTGCTCTAGCTGCTAGATGGGACTCTTAACGGGAGATCCCAGTCCTTTTGTCCTCCCCTTTCGTCCCCCTCTTCCTCTACTGGAAGTTCCCACAAGCCCCGACCAGTTAGTAAGCGTCATGGACCCCTCAGCGATGGGATGTACACTCAACTCAGCTAGGGGAAAGCCTTCTTCTCTTTTTCTCGTATCTTTCCTAGGCCTCCCTCTTCTTCATGGTCTCCACTCCTGTGGGGGGGCGGTCCCCGACATATCTCTTTCAGGCATACTTCTCTCCACCCTAATTTTCGCTAGAGACACCGACAACTTCTCTGAGCAAATGCCTCTACCTCCTGTCGAAGCTTCAAAGACACTGGGAGCCGATAAGAAGGAATCCTAGGCACGTTGGGGCTTGAACCTGGCATTATGGATACCTCGCAAACCCCATCCGTTGTTAGGAGAGGATCCCATAATGCAACAATGTGATGGCTTGGGTACCTATAGGTGACAAGGACCACTATGTTGAGTCTTGCCTAAATAAACACACAAGATCAACGTCACAGAGGCATAAAATCGACTTATGCGTGAATTTCCCCACATATTTCCTAGAATTTATAGCCAAACAAAGCAGCAAACCAGAGCATGCCAAAAGAACACTCACACTTCATGATGAGATACCTTGAAGACTTAACATGTCACAACTGCTCGTTGGATGTAATCCAAAACACTTAAAGCGCCGTCGAACGAAGTTGCAGAGAATGGGCGGTACGATCGTTCCAATTTATTTAAATTCCCCAGCTCCCATTATTGACGAATGATAGTTCACACACTTGGTGATATAGATTCTGGAGGCATTTAATGAATTCCTTATTATGGTAGCCAACCTTCTGGGAGCATACACACACACGCTCAACTCTGACGTCTTTTCCAAGTCCCAAAGGTCAAGCAACCACTATGACGGTTNTGATTGGACTTGGAGAAGAACTACTTCCGATCCTATTCCATGAATGATGCAGTAATGAGTAAGAGAAATTGATTCTGTTGTCAAGTTATCTGGTGCAATGTCTTGATGTTATTTGCTTTAATGATGATGATAATTCATTGTGTTATTATGTAATGAATGGTTATGGTAGATGAATTATTTTTCTTGCCATTATCTTGCTACATATGTGCTTTCTTTCTGGTAGTTAGTTTATCAGACAATGATTGGATGCTTACATGGTTGATGTATTATTGCTAGGCCTGTGGTATAGAGTGATTGTCTGCATGTTGAGCAGTGGGTTATCCCAAGCTTAACCTCTTTCCAATAGTTAAACTTAATCCTGTTATTCATCAAGTTGGTTTATATTGGATTGCATCTCTCATATCATCCCCACCCAAGAAAAAATACAGAAGAAAACAATCCCAACTGAGGGAAGATCCTTCACAAGAAAACACAAAAAAAAACTATCGATAAACTGGCTAGATTGTAAGAACTGGAGAACCATTCCATTTTAAATGCTGCAGAGTCTAATTGCGCCTCGATGGTGGGTTTGGTTCCTACTGTTGATTCAAGGGATTTAAGACCCATCAACAGAATTGGCGCTAGAAGGAGGGCCTGAGAATGAATGGCTGAATATATATTTTATCTATCATTTCAAGTAGCCTATAGACTCGTAACAACCCACATGCATGGATAGTCCGTCAAAAGACAACCCACATGCATTGAGTAGTCCTGAAATGGATAACTCACCCCAGCATGAGGAAGAATATTTTCACCCTGAAATACCTTACGCCCTTCCTCACAAGGAAGTGAATCAATTCAGGAGAATCACTAGAGCCTACGCTTGGAAGATCGGTGAGTTGTCCTTAACTCCCATCCTCCCTTGTAGAAAACAACAAAGAAGACTAGTGGTTAGCACTACGGACAAGGTTTTTTTCACTCCGTAGAAGACTTAATAGATTTTTCAATTACCGAAATCCAAGAACCTCTCGATCTGTTTCATGAAACACCAGTCGATGACATCCCCGAGCCCGACGACCTTTCGGAGGAAGGAGAGTTTAATTCTTGGTAATAACGACCATGAGGTGGAAGGGGAAATACCGCTTCATAACAACCTGCCCTAGCTGGCCGTAGACGTTGTGGCCGTCCTTAGACAAGTACATAGTCTTCCCCGACACCCAGAGAAGTTGCTTCCCATCAGGGGAACCATTCCGAAAGAGACTGCCCCCAATGGGTCCATGCCATGAATTTAATGGCCAATTTCTTTCTAGGCGAAGTATCCCTGACCGAATAGCCAAGCAACGCGACCATGAATATTGATGACCAGGAGGAAGTGGACCCACCATGAGATACAACCATGCTGATATGGGATCCTGACCTGATCATGCCTTCCGACGATCTGTTTGAGTCTCGGGAACAACCCGTGAAAGTTTCAGTGAGACAGACTCATAGCAAGGGTGCACCTGGCTTGAAAGATACCGACGTCGCCCGAGCCTTGCAAAGTAAATTAACTCCTGATCGCCCGAAAACATCTTTTCCCCCCGGTAAAAAGCCTATAAGAATCCATACCCAGGGATTGCCCAAACTAGATTACAACATGGTTGAAGATTTGAAGAAGTTAAAGGCAAATATTTCTGTTATGGACATATGCATGATTCCTCAGTAGAAAGACTTTCTGTTACATGCATTGAACTTCGTGGGAAATCTGATGATGGGAAATGCCCCAGAGAAAAAATTGACTCATGCAGACCCAGTGGGAAAACCAACTGCGAACTCCTACTCAGGGAATAGAAAGGAAAAACCTTTTGTCCCACCGCTCCTCCTAATGTTTGAAGTATTTAATAGAAACCTTCACAACTGTTTGGTAGATTTTGGAGTGTCCTCCAACATCATGCCCTTGGCTGTCTGCAAAAAATTAAATGTCGTTCCTCTTAAGAGCGATAAGCATGTCATACAACTAGACAAAACTCAGGTCAAGGTCATAGGATAACTCAGAGACGTGATGATCAGAATATCAACACACCCCACATTTGTGCAAGTGATCGAAATTATTGTAGTAGATATCCTAGAGGCATATGGGTTATTACTGAGTCAAGATTGGTCTAAGAAGGTAAATGGTTACTTCTGTATGGATTGGGCACACCCATGGCTACCACTAAAGGGATACAAGAAACTGATCAGAATCGATAGGGAGAGATATCTGAAACATACGGTTGCCGATTTAGAAACCCCTAACGAACCCTCATCCATAGATTTCCCCTTACTGGGAAATTATTCCTACGACTCCTAATTTGGAAACTTTGCTCCCCTCTTGTCCGATGTTTTTTTTACTCAAAACTCTAAATTTATTTTCCAAGACAAATCGCCGATACTGACAGAAGACACCCTCCTCTGCCAAAACTCAATGCCAGGACTCGCGAAACAAGAGGCCAGGGAGCAAGAAACTGATAAGGGAAATGAAAACAACGATCCCCTTTCACAAATTTGGACCCTCTATTTTGATAGATCTAAATCTCAAGAAGGGTCTGGAGTAGGATGCATCCTCATCAATCCTATTGGTAAACGTCATTTCTTGTCTTGTAGGCTAGAGTTTGAATGCACCAACAACACTGTCGAATATGAAGCTCTAGTACAAGGATTGAGGAAAGCCATAGATTTGGAGATCAAAGGATTGAGAGTCTTCGGGGAGTCTGAGATTATTGTTAGACAAGTAAGAAATACTATACATTGCAATTCTCCTCATCCGAAGAACTATCATCAGGAGGTGCGTAGGTTAATAGAACACTTTGAAGATTTTAATATCACCACGATTCCTAGAGAAAAAAATATTATTTCTGACTCCCTGGCCACAACTGCTTCAAGATTGTCACTTTTATAAGCTTACAAATCCTCTCGATTCACTATGGAACTGCTCTACAAACCGTCGGTACCCAATAACATTTCCAATTGGAAAGTCTTCGGAGGAGATGAACAAATAACAAACTTCTTGGCTAACCAAGATAATTTCAAGGATCTCGCTATCAATGATGAAGAATTTCAAGATCTGTCCACAGAAACCGATCCTCGGATAGAACGAACTATGGATAAATCGAAGGGTCACATGATCTCAAAAGGAGTAGCTAATCTGGAAAANCATCAGGAGGTGCGTAGGTTAATAGAACACTTTGAAGATTTTAATATCACCACGATTCCTAGAGAAAAAAATATTATTGTTGACTCCCTGGCCACAACTGCTTCAAGATTGTCACTTTTATAAGCTTACAAATCCTCTCGATTCACTATGGAACTACTCTACAAACCGTCGGTACCCAATAACATTTCCAATTGGAAAGTCTTCGAAGGAGATGAACAAATAATAAACTTCTTGGCTAACCAAGATAATTTCAAGGATCTCTCTATCAATGATGAAGAATTTCAAGATCTGTCCACAGAAACCGATCCTCGGATAGAACGAACTATGGATAAATCGAAGGGTCACATGATCTCAAAAGGAGTAGCTAATCTGGAAAATATTTTTGACCTCAAGGAGCGATTTAAGGGACCCAAAAACACAAAGACTGGTAGCTCTTGTCCCCTGCATGAAACTATAAATCTTGGGACCCTAGAGATTCCAAGGAATGTGAATCTAGGCAAGGCTATATCTAAAGAAGAGAGGAAATCTTACCTCAAATTATTCAGACAGAACCAGGATGTCTTCGCATGGTCCTATAGGGATTTGAAAACATATGATACCTGCATCATTCAACACACCATCCCTTTAAAACCAGAATTAAAACCTTTCCAGCAAAAGCTCCGAAATTATCACCCATTCCTAGAACCTCTTATGTATTAGGAGTTAAAGAAGTTGTTAGATGCCGAGATCATTTTTCAAGTTAGGTATTCCGCTTGGGTAGCGAATCTTGTTCTGGTGAGGGAAATGTCGGGAGAGATCTGACTATGCGTAGATTTTCGGAACCTCAACAGAGCTTCATAAAAAGACAATTATCCAGTCCCGCCAATGGAATAACTCCTGCAAACCGTATCGGGGTCGAAAATTTTCTCTCTACTAGACGATTTCTCAGGTTACAACCAAGTATTGGTTTCATAGGAACACTGTTTAAAAACCACCTTCCGGACCAAATGGGGAACCTTCGCTTACAAGTGCATGCCTTTCGGGTTAATTAATGCAGGAGAAACCTTCCAAAGAGCCATGGACATGGCTTTCAGGGGACTAATCAATAAATATGTGGTTGTGTATCTAGATGACATAACAGTGTATTCGAAGAACAGAGAAGAGCACATCCAACACTTAACTCAAATTTTCGAGAGATGTAGGAAGTACGGTATATCCTTAAACCCTAAGAAAACTATCTTCGATGTCGAGGAAGGTAAGTTGTTAGGTCATATTATATCTCAAGTAGGGATTCACATCAACCCAGAAAGGATTAAATCCATAGCTCAACTTCCCTTACACCATAACAAGAAATCCATGCAGTCCTTTTTCGGGCAAATCAATTTTGTAAGAAAGTTCACGCCTGTCTTCGCATAAATCATCAAACCTATAAAAAATATGATTCACAAAGATGCCGAATTCAAGTGGGATGATGAGCAAAAGGACGCCTTCAAACATATCAACGCTGCTATTTCCCAGGCCCCAGTGTTGCGAAGCCCCGATTTCAATAAAGAATTTTTTCTTTATATTTTCACCTCCAATCAATTGCTAGCTACAGTATTGACTCATAAGGATGACAACAACAGTGAATCCCTAGTGTCATTTATGAGCACTAATCATCAAGGAGCTGAGCTCAATTATCCTGCTGTCGACAAACAAGCCTACGTGGTTTATTAGGCAGTAAAACACTTCCGGTCTTACATCCTCAAGAATCACACTAAAGTAATTTTTCCACACCCTACAGACTGATCCTAGTTTACCCAACAAGAAATGGGGGAGAGAAGAGGGAACTGGATGGCGGTAGTCCAAGAATTTGATCTATATATAAAACCTGCAAAACTAGTAAAAGGGAAGGGGTTGTGTAAGCTTGTAGCCGAAGCCCAAGATCAAGTAAATGAAGATCTTGGATGGGAGAACGAGATGGAACTAAGGTGTGGTGAAATAGCTTTCATCTCCCCAAGACAATATTCTTGGTATAAATATCTAACTTATCTTCTACATCATGGGACTTGTCCCGAAAACCTCAATCCTAGAGAAAGGAGATCCCTGAGATTAAAATCTACGCAGTATCGTCTTATAAATTCGGTGGTCTTCTAGATCAATAATGATGGGGCACTATTAATATGTCTCGAATGAGGAGACATAGACAAAGTCCTGAATGAACTCCATGATGGCCCCGATGCGGGGACATTTTGCAAGAAATACTACCACTCATAAGATTCTGAGCGCTGGCTATTACTGGCCCACCTTGTTCAAATACACTGATAATTATGCTAGGAACTGTAGGACTTGTCAAATGAGCACTGGAAAGGAGAAAAGAGCGATGGTCCCACTCCAACCTGTTACCGTCTCTCGGCCTTTTGAGCAGTGGGGGTTGGATATCCTAGGAGAAATCACACCTAGCTCCTCAAAACTACACAAGTACATTCTTACCGCCACCGACTATTTCGCGAGATCGACATAGGCCATTCCGATAACTCATGTGAACGAGAAGGTGGTGATCCAATTCATAGAACAACAACTGATTACGAGGTTAAGTGTCCCTTCTGTTATGGTCTTCGATAACGCAACTTACTTTTCTTCGACCCTGCTGACAGAGTTTGCTCTGGGCAAAGGAATCATAATAAAGTACTCTGCAAATTACTACCCCCAAGGAAATGGTTTGGCCGAATCAACTAATAAAAACCTGGTAAGGATATTAAAGATGACGGTCACAGATAACCAAAGAAATTGGCATAATTTACTCTATAATGCCCTATGGGCCGATAGGGTCACACCTAAGGAATCCATAGGAAATTCCACTTATTCTAACAGAGCTTTAACCCAGATCTGACAATTTTCTCTTTCTTTTTGCTAGGTTTTGTTGTTTTCCATCGTCGGCTTTCTTCTTTCTACAAACTTCATTCTTGTACATCTTTTCTTTGTAGTCTGCGACAGTCCCAATCGGAGTCATTCTGGCAAACACAATTTTATTTCACAAAATATGTACTGAACTATAGATTTTTTACAAATTCGAAGACAACTTTTTTTGGGAAATATTCTCAAATGTATTTTGTGACCCAGTTTATCTGAATATAAATATTTGGGGTTGTTCTATGCTAATATTCAATGCTTGGTGTTGTTATTTGAAATTTTTATTTGTTCGTAAAATTAATTCATTTCACTGTACATGTTCCTGTTCTATATTGTGCATATATTGCAGCTTCCTATATTTCAGAATATTCTTCGATATACAAATTGTAAAGTCATATATATTTTTTTCTATTCCTTGTAGGTTTTAGAAAAAAATTTCGAGCCCAAAACACCATTCAAATTCGAACATGGTTTACATTTGGACCACAAATAATCTAGTAAGATACATTAATATGGATACATTTTAAATAAACATAAACAAAATCCCTTTAAACTTGAACCTAACTTTCTCGGGCTCTTGGATTGTCTGCGAGTTGATCGCTTAACAGACTGTCAAATCCTCATTTCCATCTATATCTTCACATCAGGAACCCGACCGACGACCGTCCCTTTCAACACATGGCCAAATATCTCACCGCGATGTCCCAACTTAGTGTTATCACATTCTTATCCTGCGTGTTCCGTTATATACATCTTGCACCCAACACTTCCGTCATATACATTTTGCCCCCAACAATTCCGTGATAAAATATAAAGTATAGAAGACGGAAAATAAGGGTTAATATATTCACATCTGTGATAGATATAACATTTGCTCGCAATATCTTTTCTGCATGTTTCTGGAGAAGTTATATACTTATTGCATATACTTGGAAAGAAGTGTGAAGGTGGTGGGCACAGAAATACCCGTGGAAAGAGGTCGGACGAGCTTCAAAATAAGGTGGAAAGGGTTCCTAGAGGAGATGTAAGGCGCGAACTGTCAAATTGTATATATCAAAACATTTCAGTGCAAAATGTGTAACATGAAGAGGGTGTTCCTACCATCCTCAATTCATTTTCATTCTGCTTTCACTTGTGAAAACTCAATGCACAACTTTGCTTATTGGCATTAACAAGCAAATAATGTATTCAACAACGATTTACCGGAGCCCAACCGACTCCAGGGTTGGGGATTGGTGCTATATTGTTACATCATGAGCCCGACCGACCGTAGTTCCTTTCAACACTTAGACAATTATCTTTCTATGGGGTCACAACTTAGCGCTATTGAATTTTTATGCCCCCTGTTCTATGATATACGTATTCAACAACGATTTACGGGAGTTCGAATGACCCCTGGGTTGGCACTATTATAAATCTTGCACCCAAAAATTCTATCATCTACAAGTGCGTGATATACATCTTACACCCTAAACTTTTGTACTCTACAATTCGTCGCGACTTAGCGTTATGGATTTCTTATGCCCCCTGTTCCGTGATTTACATGTTGCACACAACACTTTCATGATATAAATTTTGCACCAAACACTTGCGTCATTTACAATTCGACCCCGGTTATAGAGCCCACCTACCCAAGAATCCGTGATCTGAAAAGTGGCTAGGCATCGAATGACTAGTGTTTGGTTGGAGTCACGATATAAAATCACAAAACACCATTCAAATTTGAACATGGTTTACATTTGGACCACAAATAATCTAGTAAGATACATTAAAATGGATACATTTTAAATAAACATAAAAAAAATCCCTTTAAACTTGAACCTAACTTTCTCAGAATCCTGGATTGTTCGCGGTTTGATCGCTTAAATACCCGTGGAAAGCAGTTGGATGGGCTTCAAAATAGGGTGGAAAGGGTTCCCGAGGAGACATAAGGCCCCAACTGTCAAATTGTATATATAGGAACATTTTAGTGCAAAATGTGTAACACGAAGAGGGTGTTCCTACCATCCTCAATTCATATTCATTCTGCTTTCACTAGTGACAACTCACTGCACAACTTTTCTTAATGGAATTAACAAGCAAATAAAGTATTCAACAATGATTTATGGGAGACCGACTGACCCCCGGGTTGGGGATTGGTCCTATATCGTCACATCATGATCTTGATCGACTGCAGTTCCTTTCAACACTTAGCCAATTATCTCTCCACGGGGTCACGACTTAGCACTATCGAATTTTATGCCCCCTGTTCCGTGATATATGTATTCAACATCGATTTACAGGAGTCCAACTGACCCCTAGGTTGGCGCTATTATAAATATTGCACCCAAAACTTTCGTCATCTACAAGTGTGTGATATACATATTGCACCCAAAACATTTGTACTCTACAATTTTTCACGACTTAGCGCTATTGATTTCTTATGCCCCCTATTCCATGATATACATGTTGCATAGAACACTTTTGTGATACAATTTTTTCACCAAATACTTGCATCATTTACAATTCGACCTGGGTTAAATAGCCCGCCTACCCGAGAATTCGTGATCTGAAAAGTGGCTAGGCATCGAATGGCTAGCGGTCAGTCGAAGTCACGATATAAAAGCACGAGCGCAAATGTGAACTGGTGCATCCACCAATGCACATTGAGACATTTTCAGAAAAAATGGCTAAGTAACGAGAAAGAGAGAGTAGAGTGGAAAAACAAACGGAAATTTGGTTGAGTATATAAGAGGGAAAATAAGGTCCAATATATTCAAATCTGCAATAGATAATCCATTTCATAGCAATATATTTTATGTATGTTTCAACTATGGAAAGTGGATGGACGGGTTTCAAAATAGGGTGACAAGGGTTCCCGAGGAGACGTAAGGCCCCACTTGTCAAATTGTATATATCGTAACATTTAAGTGTAAAATGTGTAACACGAAGAGGGTATTCATGCCATCTTCAATTCGAATTCATTATGCTTTTACTGGTGACAAATCAGTGCATGGGTTCTCTTATTGGAATTAACAAGAAAAAAACATATTGAACAACGATTTACAAGAGCCCAACCGACCCCCGGGTTGTCGCTATTATAGATCTTGCACCCAAAACTTGCGTCATCTACAGTTCCACCATATACATCTTGCACCCAAAACTTCCTTGTTCTACAATTCATCCACATATTGGAACATGGTTTGCATTTCAACCACAAATAATCTATTAAGATACATTAATATAAATACAATTTAAATAAATATATTTAAACTTGAACCTGACTTTTTTCGAACTCGTTTATTGGTCCTATATTGTCACATCATGAGCCCGACCGACAACAGTTCCTTTCAACACTTAGCCAATTATCTCTCCGTGGGGTCGCAACTTAGTGCTATCAAAATTTTATGCCCCTTGTTCTGTGATATACGTATTCAATAGTGATTTACGGGAGTTTGACCGACCCCCGGGTTGACACTATTATAAATCTTCCACCCAAACTTCCATCATCTACAAGTGCGTGATATAGATCTTGCACCCAAAAATTCCGTACTCTACAATTCGTCGCACCTTAATGCTATCGATTTCTTATGCCCCTTGTTCCATGATATACATGTTGCACACAACACTTCCATGGTATACATGTTGCACACAACACTTCCATGGTATACATTTTGCACCAAACACTTGCATCATTTACAATTTGACCCCGGTTATAGAGCCCGCCTATCCGAGAATCGATGATTTGAAAAGTGGCTAGGCATCAAATGGCTAGCAGTTGGTCGGACTCACGATATAAAATCATGAGCACAAATGTGAACCGGTGCATCCACCAACGCATGCATTGGGACATTTTCGGAAAAATGGATAAGTAATGAGAAAGATAGAGTAGAGGGGGAAAACAAACAGGAATTTGGTTGAGTATAGAGGAGGAAAAAGAAGGTCCAATATATTCAAATCTTCAATAGATATTCCATTTCCTAGCAAGATCTTTTATGTATGTTTCTGGAGAAGTTGTATACATATTGCATATACTTGGAGAGAAGCCTGAAGGTAGCGGGCACAAGAAACAACAACTAGAAATTGGAAATTTCCTGAACCCACGAACTTGACGATCCACGAAAGAGATTTCAAAAAATGGTCAACAGTCGGACAAGCTTCAAAATAGGGTTACAAGGGTTCCCGAGGAGACGTAAGGCCCCACTTGTCAAATTGTATATATCAGAACATTTCAGTGCAAAATGTGTAACACGAAAAGGGTATTCATTCCATCCTCAATTCAAATTCATTCTACTTTTACTCATGAAAAATCAGTGCACAGGTTCGCTTATTGGAATTAACAACCAAAAAATGTATTCAACATCGATTTACGGGAGCTCGACTGACCCTCGAGTTGGCGCTATCATAGATCTTGCACCCAAAACTTGTGTCATCTACAGCTTCGCCATATACATCTTGCACCCAAAACTTTCATGGTGTACAATTCGTCCACATATTGGAACATGGTTTACATTTGGGCTACAAATTATCTATTAAGATACATTAATATAAATAAAATTTAAATAAATATATTTAAACTTGAACCTGACTTTTTTTGAACTCGTCGATTGGTCCTATATCGTCACATCATGAGCCTGACCGACTGCAGTTGCTTTCAACACTTAGCCAATTATCTCTCCGCAGGGTCGCGCCTTAGCACTACCAAAATTTTATGCCCCATGTTCCATGATAGGTGGGTTGGTTCGCTTATTGGAATTTATAAGAAAAAAATGCATTCAACAACCATTTACGAGATTCTGACCGACCCTCAAGTTGGTGCTATTATAAATCTTGCACCCAAAACTTCCGTACTCCAAAATTCGTCGTGACTTAGCACTATCAATTTCTTATGCCCTTCTATTCTGTGATATACATGTTGCACACAACACTTCCATGATATTTATTTTTCATCAAACATTTCCGTCATTTATAATTCGACCCCGGTTCACAAAACTTTCAAACCATTTATCACTCTCTTCAATCCCCGCTACATTTCTTCCCTTTCCAATGCACATTCATTATGCTTTTACTATCGACAACTCAACATATAGGTTCTCTCATTAGCATTAATAAGAAATATACGAGATTCTGACCCACTACCGTTGCTTTTCATACCTAGTTGTTGGGTTGCCATAACCGAACTTTCCTCCCCCTTTTAGGTGATATACATCTTGCACCCAAAACTTCGGTGATCTACAATTCCATAGTTTTCCAACTTTATAACATTCGATCTCTGGGTTAGCGCTATTATAGATCTTGCACCCATAACCTCTGCCATCTACAATTCACATGGATTATGCTTTTACTACTAATAAATCAACTCACGTGTTCGAAAGAGATTGGCATTGCTTTGCTTACTCACAACTTGCCATACAAGTTTTCTTAACAATATTACTCCACTCTCCCCATTTTCAAAATTTACCTTGTAAGCTGCTTGGCAGGGACTATGCTGCCACACAACACTTGTTAATTGTGCAATCATGATATTGTAATTCTTAACTATAAAGGTTTATTAATTGTGAAATCATGATATTCTAATTCTTAAGTATAAAGGTTGTGAAAAGATGATATTGCCATTCTTAACAGAATTACCCTTTTAGACAACACTTGCATTTGGATACTTAAGTGGTCCAAATGATATGGAGAAATGATCCATATACAATTTCTTTATTGTGTTTAATATAGTTAGTATATATTGGCATATGGCTATTTCGACAAGATTTATACAAATTCATGTGAATATTTTGGAGACAATTATATTAATAAAAACGCCCAATTTGCACCCAAACCATTAAGGGACTTTCAAACTGAAAGCTAGTTTCTAATTTGCATATCAATAGAACGAGAGAAATTATTCTTGAAGGATTATTCCATCCTTCAACACNCGAACATGGTTTACATTTGGACCACAAATAATCTAGTAAGATACATTAATATGGATACATTTTAAATAAACATAAACAAAATCCCTTTAAACTTGAACCTAACTTTCTCGGGCTCTTGGATTGTCTGCGAGTTGATCGCTTAACAGACTGTCAAATCCTCATTTCCATCTATATCTTCACATCAGGAACCCGACCGACGACCGTCCCTTTCAACACATGGCCAAATATCTCACCGCGATGTCCCAACTTAGTGTTATCACATTCTTATCCTGCGTGTTCCGTTATATACATCTTGCACCCAACACTTCCGTCATATACATTTTGCCCCCAACAATTCCGTGATAAAATATAAAGTATAGAAGACGGAAAATAAGGGTTAATATATTCACATCTGTGATAGATATAACATTTGCTCGCAATATCTTTTCTGCATGTTTCTGGAGAAGTTATATACTTATTGCATATACTTGGAAAGAAGTGTGAAGGTGGTGGGCACAGAAATACCCGTGGAAAGAGGTCGGACGAGCTTCAAAATAAGGTGGAAAGGGTTCCTAGAGGAGATGTAAGGCGCGAACTGTCAAATTGTATATATCAAAACATTTCAGTGCAAAATGTGTAACATGAAGAGGGTGTTCCTACCATCCTCAATTCATTTTCATTCTGCTTTCACTTGTGAAAACTCAATGCACAACTTTGCTTATTGGCATTAACAAGCAAATAATGTATTCAACAACGATTTACCGGAGCCCAACCGACTCCAGGGTTGGGGATTGGTGCTATATTGTTACATCATGAGCCCGACCGACCGTAGTTCCTTTCAACACTTAGACAATTATCTTTCTATGGGGTCACAACTTAGCGCTATTGAATTTTTATGCCCCCTGTTCTATGATATACGTATTCAACAACGATTTACGGGAGTTCGAATGACCCCTGGGTTGGCACTATTATAAATCTTGCACCCAAAAATTCTATCATCTACAAGTGCGTGATATACATCTTACACCCTAAACTTTTGTACTCTACAATTCGTCGCGACTTAGCGTTATGGATTTCTTATGCCCCCTGTTCCGTGATTTACATGTTGCACACAACACTTTCATGATATAAATTTTGCACCAAACACTTGCGTCATTTACAATTCGACCCCGGTTATAGAGCCCACCTACCCAAGAATCCGTGATCTGAAAAGTGGCTAGGCATCGAATGACTAGTGTTTGGTTGGAGTCACGATATAAAATCACAAAACACCATTCAAATTTGAACATGGTTTACATTTGGACCACAAATAATCTAGTAAGATACATTAAAATGGATACATTTTAAATAAACATAAAAAAAATCCCTTTAAACTTGAACCTAACTTTCTCAGAATCCTGGATTGTTCGCGGTTTGATCGCTTAAATACCCGTGGAAAGCAGTTGGATGGGCTTCAAAATAGGGTGGAAAGGGTTCCCGAGGAGACATAAGGCCCCAACTGTCAAATTGTATATATAGGAACATTTTAGTGCAAAATGTGTAACACGAAGAGGGTGTTCCTACCATCCTCAATTCATATTCATTCTGCTTTCACTAGTGACAACTCACTGCACAACTTTTCTTAATGGAATTAACAAGCAAATAAAGTATTCAACAATGATTTATGGGAGACCGACTGACCCCCGGGTTGGGGATTGGTCCTATATCGTCACATCATGATCTTGATCGACTGCAGTTCCTTTCAACACTTAGCCAATTATCTCTCCACGGGGTCACGACTTAGCACTATCGAATTTTATGCCCCCTGTTCCGTGATATATGTATTCAACATCGATTTACAGGAGTCCAACTGACCCCTAGGTTGGCGCTATTATAAATATTGCACCCAAAACTTTCGTCATCTACAAGTGTGTGATATACATATTGCACCCAAAACATTTGTACTCTACAATTTTTCACGACTTAGCGCTATTGATTTCTTATGCCCCCTATTCCATGATATACATGTTGCATAGAACACTTTTGTGATACAATTTTTTCACCAAATACTTGCATCATTTACAATTCGACCTGGGTTAAATAGCCCGCCTACCCGAGAATTCGTGATCTGAAAAGTGGCTAGGCATCGAATGGCTAGCGGTCAGTCGAAGTCACGATATAAAAGCACGAGCGCAAATGTGAACTGGTGCATCCACCAATGCACATTGAGACATTTTCAGAAAAAATGGCTAAGTAACGAGAAAGAGAGAGTAGAGTGGAAAAACAAACGGAAATTTGGTTGAGTATATAAGAGGGAAAATAAGGTCCAATATATTCAAATCTGCAATAGATAATCCATTTCATAGCAATATATTTTCTGTATGTTTCAACTATGGAAAGTGGATGGACGGGTTTCAAAATAGGGTGACAAGGGTTCCCGAGGAGACGTAAGGCCCCACTTGTCAAATTGTATATATCGGAACATTTAAGTGTAAAATGTGTAACACGAAGAGGGTATTCATGCCATCTTCAATTCGAATTCATTATGCTTTTACTGGTGACAACTCAGTGCATGGGTTCTCTTATTGGAATTAACAAGCAAAAAACATATTGAACAACGATTTACAAGAGCCCAACCGACCCCCAGGTTGTCGCTATTATAGATCTTGCACCCAAAACTTGCGTCATCTACAGTTCCACAATATACATCTTGCACCCAAAACTTCCTTGTTCTACAATTCATCCACATATTGGAACATGGTTTGCATTTCAACCACAAATAATCTATTAAGATACATTAATATAAATACAATTTAAATAAATATATTTAAACTTGAACCTGACTTTTTTCGAACTCGTTTATTGGTCCTATATTGTCACATCATGAGCCCGACCGACAACAGTTCCTTTCAACACTTAGCCAATTATCTCTCCGTGGGGTCGCAACTTAGTGCTATCAAAATTTTATGCCCCTTGTTCTGTGATATACGTATTCAATAGTGATTTACGGGAGTTTGACCGACCCCCGGGTTGACACTATTATAAATCTTCCACCCAAACTTCCATCATCTACAAGTGCGTGATATAGATCTTGCACCCAAAAATTCCGTACTCTACAATTCGTCGCACCTTAATGCTATCGATTTCTTATGCCCCTTGTTCCATGATATACATGTTGCACACAACACTTCCATGGTATACATGTTGCACACAACACTTCCATGGTATACATTTTGCACCAAACACTTGCATCATTTACAATTTGACCCCGGTTATAGAGCCCGCCTATCCGAGAATCGATGATTTGAAAAGTGGCTAGGCATCAAATGGCTAGCAGTTGGTCGGACTCACGATATAAAATCATGAGCACAAATGTGAACCGGTGCATCCACCAACGCATGCATTGGGACATTTTCGGAAAAATGGATAAGTAATGAGAAAGATAGAGTAGAGGGGGAAAACAAACAGGAATTTGGTTGAGTATAGAGGAGGAAAAAGAAGGTCCAATATATTCAAATCTTCAATAGATATTCCATTTCCTAGCAAGATCTTTTATGTATGTTTCTGGAGAAGTTGTATACATATTGCATATACTTGGAGAGAAGCCTGAAGGTAGCGGGCACAAGAAACAACAACTAGAAATTGGAAATTTCCTGAACCCACGAACTTGACGATCCACGAAAGAGATTTCAAAAAATGGTCAACAGTCGGACAAGCTTCAAAATAGGGTTACAAGGGTTCCCGAGGAGACGTAAGGCCCCACTTGTCAAATTGTATATATCAGAACATTTCAGTGCAAAATGTGTAACACGAAAAGGGTATTCATTCCATCCTCAATTCAAATTCATTCTACTTTTACTCATGAAAAATCAGTGCACAGGTTCGCTTATTGGAATTAACAACCAAAAAATGTATTCAACATCGATTTACGGGAGCTCGACTGACCCTCGAGTTGGCGCTATCATAGATCTTGCACCCAAAACTTGTGTCATCTACAGCTTCGCCATATACATCTTGCACCCAAAACTTTCATGGTGTACAATTCGTCCACATATTGGAACATGGTTTACATTTGGGCTACAAATTATCTATTAAGATACATTAATATAAATAAAATTTAAATAAATATATTTAAACTTGAACCTGACTTTTTTTGAACTCGTCGATTGGTCCTATATCGTCACATCATGAGCCTGACCGACTGCAGTTGCTTTCAACACTTAGCCAATTATCTCTCCGCAGGGTCGCGCCTTAGCACTACCAAAATTTTATGCCCCATGTTCCATGATAGGTGGGTTGGTTCGCTTATTGGAATTTATAAGAAAAAAATGCATTCAACAACCATTTACGAGATTCTGACCGACCCTCAAGTTGGTGCTATTATAAATCTTGCACCCAAAACTTCCGTACTCCAAAATTCGTCGTGACTTAGCACTATCAATTTCTTATGCCCTTCTATTCTGTGATATACATGTTGCACACAACACTTCCATGATATTTATTTTTCATCAAACATTTCCGTCATTTATAATTCGACCCCGGTTCACAAAACTTTCAAACCATTTATCACTCTCTTCAATCCCCGCTACATTTCTTCCCTTTCCAATGCACATTCATTATGCTTTTACTATCGACAACTCAACATATAGGTTCTCTCATTAGCATTAATAAGAAATATACGAGATTCTGACCCACTACCGTTGCTTTTCATACCTAGTTGTTGGGTTGCCATAACCGAACTTTCCTCCCCCTTTTAGGTGATATACATCTTGCACCCAAAACTTCGGTGATCTACAATTCCATAGTTTTCCAACTTTATAACATTCGATCTCTGGGTTAGCGCTATTATAGATCTTGCACCCATAACCTCTGCCATCTACAATTCACATGGATTATGCTTTTACTACTAATAAATCAACTCACGTGTTCGAAAGAGATTGGCATTGCTTTGCTTACTCACAACTTGCCATACAAGTTTTCTTAACAATATTACTCCACTCTCCCCATTTTCAAAATTTACCTTGTAAGCTGCTTGGCAGGGACTATGCTGCCACACAACACTTGTTAATTGTGCAATCATGATATTGTAATTCTTAACTATAAAGGTTTATTAATTGTGAAATCATGATATTCTAATTCTTAAGTATAAAGGTTGTGAAAAGATGATATTGCCATTCTTAACAGAATTACCCTTTTAGACAACACTTGCATTTGGATACTTAAGTGGTCCAAATGATATGGAGAAATGATCCATATACAATTTCTTTATTGTGTTTAATATAGTTAGTATATATTGGCATATGGCTATTTCGACAAGATTTATACAAATTCATGTGAATATTTTGGAGACAATTATATTAATAAAAACGCCCAATTTGCACCCAAACCATTAAGGGACTTTCAAACTGAAAGCTAGTTTCTAATTTGCATATCAATAGAACGAGAGAAATTATTCTTGAAGGATTATTCCATCCTTCAACACNTGCATTTGGATACTTAAGTGGTCCAAATGATATGGAGAAATGATCCATATACAATTTCTTTATTGTGTTTAATATAGTTAGTATAGATTGGCATATGGCTATTTCGACAAGATTTATACAAATTCATGCGAATATTTTGGAGACAATTATATTAATAAAAACACCCAATTTGCACCCAAACCATTAAGGGACTTTCAAACTGAAAGCTAGTTTCTAATTTGCATATCAATAGAACGAGAGAAATTATTCTTGAAGGATTATTCCATCCTTCAACACTTGTTTTGATCAAACCCCTTACTACAAAGACAAGGCCTCGTAAGATAATTTGTAGGCTTGAATATTGAATTTTCTATAAATGTGTGAAAGTGATATAAGAGAACTTTCAGTTATTTTTACCTTAGATACCCTGTTCATAATTGGACCAAACACTGTATTTTCGATGTGGCATTTTTCATTTGCCTAATCCATGAGCAGCTTTGAATCTTCAAGAATTGCTAGTTTACCAATTCCTTGTTTTATTTCACATTTCAAAAGTAACCACAGAGCATGGAATTCAACTCTACTATTTGGTCTTGCTTCAACTCTACTATTTGTTCTTTCTTCACCCACGACATACTTCAAAGTTACAATGATTTTTTTTTTATCTATTATATTCTTCCAATACCACATACACCATAAGTTCCTTGAAAAACACCATCAAGAAAACCCAAGATTTAGAATCGTCAATTTTGGGATTTTCTTTAGATTCTAAGCCATTTAATTGTTTCCCAGACCCTCCATAATCAAATCTAATCTGATGAACCAACTCAATAGATGGAATGCTCTTTTCTTGAAAAATCGTGTAGTTTCTAGTAAGTTGCATGCCTCACATAACAAAACAAAGCAAAGTTCTATGTGTAGCTTTAGATTTATCATTGAACCAATTCTCAAATCATTCTAGCAATGAATCACTTTCCCCCCTGTTACCACCATTTTTTAACTTTAGAGCTTCAATCTAGACCTCCCTGGAAAAATAAGATTTCACAAACAAATGATTGGCAATTTCATATTTGGCTTTGCACAAAATGTATCTTCTACAACCATTCTGATTTCTTTTTTACCCATTGTCCCAATTTCAAATTTTATTTGACAATACAATCAACATAAATATCCTTGTTTTGAGGGGATTTTAAGTTTCCAGATTTTCTTCCATCACGAATGTTTCTCTCCACCGTCCTCTTCTTCCATTCTAGCAACACACCCCATTTTTGTTGTATATACTCCTCAACTTTTGTTTTTTGACAATTTTATCTCATCTTCTAGGTCCTTTAACTTTAGGGCATTATGTTTTCACTAGAATGTATATAGGGACCATTCTTAAGCTAATTCATTCTACAAATTTATATCCTTTGTAGACTTCCAATCTTGTATCCATTTCAATATGCCATCTTGATGTTACTAGGAAAATCTCTCTATGGCTAGGGGAAAACCAGAACAGACGGAACGACACCCAAAAAACAACTCTAATCTCAAGTATGCTAGATAAATGAAAATGATAACAAGAGAAGGCTAGAAGTCTACCTCGTCCAAACATCCGAAGAAGATGTAATATTCAAGATATAAAAAAGTATGCAGAACAGAAATAAATAGCTAGAAATGGCAGATGAACAACAATATAACCAGAACAACACCACACCGATACCAAAATGATACCAAAATAACACTAGAAAGAACACTTTGATTACTAAGAGCAATGTTCACTTGCCTCTTTGAGGGGGAAACCTCCAGCAGAGCAGAGCTCTATTACAACAATATCCAAGACAAAAATTTCTCATACCCTCGACTCCTATTTATACTAAATATGTCCATCAAAAGAACCATCTAGAGGAAGATCCTTCTAGAAGCGAAAACTTCTATTCGGTCTTCTTACATTGAACTTATTCTTCCTTATTGTTAGGACTTATTAATATTGACCTTTATTACATTGAAATATAGTATTCTACCTACGTGAGGGGTTAGGTCCCTAACATGTCCTCCCCCTTAAAAACAACCTTGTCCTCAAGGCTTGAGATGTGGAAATTGTTACAGAATGGTAGCCGGTTCCCAAGTGGCATCTGTTGGAGTTGTATCTTTCCACTGGACTAAAACTTCCTTGATGGTTCGTTGACACAGACAACTCTCACGTTGGTCCAAAACTACTTGAGGCTGTAGCCAAATGGATCCTTTTTCATCCAAATTAGGAAGGTTGGTTTGAGTTTGGCACTTAGTTCCAATCACCTTCTTTAAGCAGGAAACATGAAAAAAATGATGGAGCTTAGAATGACTGGGAAAATCTAACTGATATGCCACTTGTCCCACACGCTTGAGAATGGTATAAGGACCATAAAATTTGGGCACCAGTTTCTGACAATGGTCAGCCTTGAGGGAATTTTTCTTGTAAGTTTGCAGTCGAAGAAACACCTAATCCTCTTCTGCAAATTGACTTTCAGAGCGACCTTGATATGCTTATTGCTTCATGCGATTCTGGGCCATGACCAAATTCTCTTTTAGGGTATGAAGAATAGCCTCTCGAACTGTAAGCATTTGGTCAACTGCATGGACCTCCGAGACACATAGAAAATATGAGAAAAATGAAGGTGGATTTCGTCCATATACCGCTTCAAAAGGAGTCATGCAGGTAGTTGTATGGTACGAAGTGTTGTACCACCATTCAACTAGTGGTAACCATTGATCCCACTGATTTTTCCTTTCCAAGGAAAACACCTCAAATATGTTTCCAAACACTTTTTGACAACTTCAGTTTGACCATCAATCTGGGGATGATAAGATGTGCTTAGATGCAATTGGGTTCCTTGGATCTTGAACATTTCTTGCCAAAAATTGTTGGTGAAAGTTGGGTCGCGATCAGAAACAATAGAATGTGGCATGCCATCAAGCTTGAAGACCTGATCCATGAAAATTTGAGCCACAGTGGATGTTGTAAATGGGTGTTGAAGAGAACATAAATGGGCATACGTGGAAAGACGATCAACTACCACCATGATGACTAATTTATTGCCTGATTTAGGTAATCCTACAATAAAATCCATAGAGATATCCCGCCAAATAGCAGGTGGAATCGAAAGTGGTTGTATTGTGCCAAGAGATTTGACTGTTTCGCCCTTGTTGTGTTGACACACATCACATTCAGCGACAAAATTACGAACGTCATGTTTCATACCATCCCATAAAAAAGAACGTTTGACCCTGTCATAGGTTTTCGTAAACTCGAAGTGCCCAGATATGGGTGTAGCATGAAGCTCATAAAGTACCTTGGATTTAAGTTTTCATTGTTTACTTAAATAAAAACAACCTTTGTATTGAAGTTCATCATGGATCCAAGAGTACCCTGGGGAAACTGAAGAATTGGATTGCAATTGTTGTATCAGATGCAAACTGTTGGGATTGTGTAGCCATTCTTGGTGAACAACGTGGAGCCAATCGGGTACAATGAAGGAGAGAGAAAAAAGGGACCCTTCATCTTCATATTTTCGAGAAAGTGCATCCGCAATGACATAGTATTTTCCTTTCTTGTAAATGATCTCATAATCATATCCAAAGAGCTTAGTCACCCATTTTTGTTGCTCTGGGGAGGAAATGAGTTGTTCTAGAAAATAGTCGAGGCTTTGATGATCTGTCTTAATTTGGAAGCATTGCCCCAATAGATAAGGGCGCCAAATATCAACAACATGAAAAATAACCAACATTTCCTTTTCATAGATTAATTTTCCCAAATTTCGCTCAGACAGTTGTTTGTTGGTAAAGGCCAAAGGCCGACCCTCTTACATAAGGACAACTCCAATTCCTTTCCTTGAAGCATCACATTCCAGGATAAAGGTCTTTATGAAATCAGGAAGGGATGGGACTGGAGTGGTGCACATGGCCATCTTGAAGGTTTGAAAATCGTGAGCAATTGTTGGAGTCCAAGTGAAAGAATTATTTTTAAGGAGTGCAGTGAGAGGTGCCACAATCTTTCCATAATTCTTAACAAGCTTGCGATAATAACCTGTTAAGCCTAGAAATCCATGCAATATTTTGAGAGTCTTTGGGTGAGGCCAGTCTTGCATAGCTTTAACCTTTTTATGATCCACCCTGATGCCAACATTGCCAAAAAGATGACCCAAGTACTCGACTTTCGAGGCACCAAAAGCACATTTAGATTGTTTCAGGAAATGTTGGTGTTGAGAGAGTAGATGGAGAACTTGATCCACATGAGCAAGATGGTCTGTCCAGGTTTTCCTATAGATGAGGATATCATCAAAGAAAACTAAGACAAAATGACGGATAAAAGGACGGAAGACATGATTCATGAGGCTTTGGAAAGTGGAGGGAGCATTACACAAGCCAAAAGGAATGACCAAAAACTCATAGTGTCCCTCATGAGTTCTAAAGGCAGTCTTAGGAATGTCTACCTCTTTCATACAGATTTGGTGGTAGCCAGAATGAAGATCAAGTTCAGTAAGGAACTGGGCGACACTAAATTCATCCAAGAGGTCATCAATGACAGGAATGGGAACTTTTTATTTAATGGTGAGTTTGTTGAGTTCGCGAAAGTCAAGACACATGTGCCAAGAACCTTCTTTTTGAAGGACCATGACCATAGGAGAATAGTAGGGGCTCGTACTAGGTCGTGTAACGCCCACGTTGAGCAGTTCTTGAACCTTTTTCTCAATTTCATTCTTTTGGGAAAATGGGTGACGATAGGGATGAATATTGGGAGGAAGGATTCCTGGTACAAGGGGAATGGAATAATCATGAACACCATGGGAAGGAGGGAGTCCCTGGGGAGTGGAAAAAACCACTTGATGTTTAGAGAGGATGGATTGGAGGTCCTGCAACACAAAGGGTGTCTCAGTTGCTTGTATGGCATGGAGTTGGGAAATAACACCAGAATGACCTTTTCTGAGCAACTTTTATATGCGATGGGAACTAATGATCTTTGGGAAACCGATGGTGATGCCTTGGAACTTATATTTTTGTCCCTCCTGGTCGAATTGTGTAATGTTCCCAAGCCAATTTTTTCTCTTGGAACACTAACTGACCACTAATTTACTTGTTTGTTTGTGTCTATGTGTAGTTTGGCCTCTTAGGTTTTGGCCTTAGGGTTATGTTTAGTTATTAAGAACATATCTAAAGATAAATTGAATGCAAACACAATATCTAACCAATGCACAAGATATGGAACCCAAAAGCATAGATCTGACCTTTATTATTATGAAAAGCAAGAACTTGATACAATATGGATGCGGATCTAGAATAACATCAGATGGCTCCAAGATAGAGTATATGTGCTACTACAAAATGATCCCATAAATACAAAATAATCCTCCAAAGGTTACGTCCAACCCCCCTAGCTGCTGGCACGTCCTGCTGAGTAGATGAGAATACCAAGGTTTCGACCCAACTGAAGGAGATCCCCAAATGATACCAAAATTTATTGAAAGATAGATCAGGGAAAGATAAATCCCTCCTTGAAGTGTGAAGTCCAAATGCCAAGTCTTACCCCTTCAAACTACTAAAACCCTAATCAAAATTGCACCCTCCTGAAACCCTGAAGTGCCCAATAATTTGGCCTTGATGAAGGAAGTCTCCAAATCTTCTAAAACTCCCTAGAAAGATAGATCAGGCTGACATAATCCCTTGGGAGAAGTCTCAAGGCCAGATTTGAGGTGTAACCCCCTCAAACTTACAATAAATGGATCACAGTTGCACCCTCCTTCTCTCAAATCCGTCCCAAAGTTGTAGATAATAATTTGGCCAAAGTAACTCTTCCACAATGCTCTCAAACTGATGAACAAGGCCCTACAAGCAAAACCCAAATGCTAGAATGTCTCTAGACCCTGTCACAATGATAGATCAAACTCCTCTTCATGAAATGATGCACCCTTGCTGGAAAACCCTCAAGGGTATGACCTTGCTGCCCTCTTGGATCGATGATGGAACCTGTGATGACTGTAGAATGGTGTGGGTGGAGTATTTCATCCTCGAGACCAAGCTTGAAACAAGGTGAGTGGAATCTTTCACCACTAAGTTGTTCTCTAGGGTTTGTAATCTCAAAACCCTCAAAACTGTGTGCTCAAGAGTTCAACAAGCAAATGAAATAATATCCAAGATGAGTGAAAGGTGTGCCCTAGCCTTTCCTTTATACTTCCATTCTATTTCCCTGTTGAGTTAGTTTAACCCCTAGGTTCAACTCCTAGCTCAACCTCCAACATTCTAAATCTTCATTGAGTTACTTTTTACCCTTTTTCCAAGTGAACTTCAAAATATAACATTGAGTTAGTTGACTTTTCCCCATGCTACATGAGACTATGGTCTAGTGGGGATGACTAGACCACTAATTCTTCCCAAACCTCTTCATCAAGAGGTGGGGGACATTACAATATCCCCTGCTAGAAATTGCTTGCCCACAAGCAATTTTGAACCTGTTTCCTGTATCACCTATTCATTCTCCCACGTGGCATCTTCAATAGGCAGATCCTTCCATTTGATTAAGTATTCTAGGATGCTTCTCCTGCAGATTTTCTTCTCCTGAACCTCCAATATTTCCTCTTGTACTAATACAAATTGCCCCTCTTCATCTAGAGGTGGTAGCACCTCAAGTGGGGTGATGTGTTGGTCGATGGCACTCTTCAGGCATGACACGTGGAAGACATTGTGTATCCTTCTACCCTGTGGGAGCTCCAACTCATAAGCCACGTCCTCTACCTTTCTGATGATCTTGTAGGGCACAAAGAAACGTGGTTGAAGCTTTTCTACTCCACTTCTTTTGATAGAAGCTTGTCTGTAAGGTTGGAGCCTTAGGTAGACTAATTCACCAACCTCAAAAGTAGACTCTACCCTATGTTTGTCTGCTTGGACATTCTGCTAATTTTGTGCCCTCTGTAGGTGATCCTTCAACTCCCTAAGGATGTCTCGACTCTGATGTACCCAATCCTGTACCATCAGGGCTCTTCTATCACCAAAATCATCTCTACAAAAGAAAGTGGGTCATAATTGTACAACACCTTGAATGGGGTCATGCCTATGGACATTTGATGGGTGGTGTTGTAACAATATTCCTCCAAGTGTATCCACCTAACCCATGCTTTCTACTTCCCTACTACATAATTACTGAGATATCCTTCTACCCAGTTGTTGACTATTTTGGTCTGCCCATCGGTTTGAGGGTGATAGCTAGTGCTAGGTGTCAAGGCCATACCAACCAACCTGAATAATTCCTGCCAAAAGGTGCTCATGAATCATCTATCCCTGTCACTAACAATGTTTTTGGGTAGACCATGTATTCTGAAGATCTCTCTGAAGAATAATTCAGCCACCTATGCTACACTGAAGTCTGTAGCAATGGACAAGAGGTGTGAAAATTAAGTCAAACTGTCCACCACTACGAAGATACAATCCTTACCCTGGACCCTTGGAAACCCTGTGATGAAGTCCATGGAGTTACTCTCCCATTTGTGCTCTGGGATGGGTAAAGTTTGCAACAATCCTATTGGATGAGTGTGCTCATCCTTATTCTCCTGACAAGTAGTACACTCCTTGATGTGATTCATCACATCCTCTTTGAGGCCCTTCCATGAGAACCTCTCCCTTACTTGCCTGTATGTTTTGCCAATCCCTTGGTGCCCTGCCATTGGTGAGTCATGGAAAGCCTGTAGTATCTTGGCCTTGAAGGTTGATTCAGGAACCAAGAAGATTCGACCCATGTAATATATGATGTCATAGATGACCCTGAAGTTATCATTCTCTAGTTTCCCATTCATCACCTGACAAGCGAACTGATTTTTGGAGTATTTCATCAGAAGGTGGTCCTTCCAGTCAACTGATACATTTGTCATGGCATAGACTGATGGCCTCCTGGATAATGCATCTGCCACCATGTTGTTTTTCCCTTTGACAAATTCAATGTCAAAGTCATAGTCTTGTATCTTTCTAACCCAATTCTACTGTCTTTCATTCAAGTCCTTATACTACAATAAGTACTTAAGAATGTTGTGATTTGATTTCACCACAAATCTAGCACTAACCAAGTATTGCTGGAATTTGGCCAAAGCGTGCATGATGGCCAACATCTCTTTGTCATAGATGGTGTAAAGTAACTCAGGACCCCTGAGTTTTTGGATCTCATAGGCAAGAGGGTGCCTATTCTACATCAGTACGGCCCCAATGCCTTCTCCAAAGGCATCACACTCCAAGGTGAAAGGTTGGCCGGAATCTGGTAATGCCAACACAAGGCATGTGCTCATTACTTTCTTCATTATGTCGAATGTGGATTGGGCCTCTACAATCCATTTTAAGGTCCCTTTCTTCGTTAGATCAGTCAAGGGTGCAAAAAGTTCGGAGAACCCTTTGACGAATCTCCTATAATTGCTGCAAATGCCCAGAAATCCTCTCAATTTTGTAAGGGTTTTAGGTGTGGGCCACTCAACTATGGCCTGAATCTTCTCCTGATGTATCTTTAATCCTTTAACTCCAATAATGTGTCCCGAGTAGAGGACATCTGTCATTCCAAATTCACATTTGGACTCCTTGGCATACAATGATTGATTCCCCAAGATAGTCAATATCTGTTCCACATGTTGAAGGTGTTCCTCCCACGTCTTGCTATAGATTAGCAAGTCATAAAAGAATAAAAGAAGATGCTTCCTCAACTGTTTGTTGAAGACATGGTTCATACATGACTGGAACGTGGTTGGGGCATTGGTTAAACCAAATGGCATCACTAAGAACTCATAGTGGCCGTAGTGACACCTGAAAGTAGTTTTTGGGATGTCCTCCTCCCTCATTTTGATTTGATGGTAACCAGAGCACAGGTCAATCTTGGTGAAATAAACATCCTCATGGCTCTTGTCCAATAGCTCATCAATCCTTGGAATGGGATACCTGTTATTGATTGTCTTCTTGTTTAGTGCCTTGAAGTCGATGCACATGCACATGGTTCCATCCTTCTTCTTGACCAACACCACTGAAGAGGCAAAAGGGCTAGAACTTGGTTTGATGTGCCCCATATCCAAGAGATATTTGATTTCCTTTTCTATTCGTCCTTGTACTTCTTCAGGTGCCTGTAAGGCATGGTGATGACTGGTTTTTCTCCTTCCTCCAACTCAATGATATGCTCAAATACCTTGTCCGATGGCACACCTGGTGGGATAGGTCCAAACACCTTACTGTTCTTTTCAATGATCCCGTGAATCTCTGGTGCATAGTTAATCTTCCCCTTTTTGTCCACACGCACTGAAATCTTGCACTCAGCAACATACATGATATCTTCTCTCTTGAAAATGGCCTCCATCCTCTTTTCCATGACTACCTTGGCTGAGTTACCTGTCATGCCTCTGAGGACTACCTTTCTTCCACTCTCCTCTATGAAAGACATCTCCATGGTCTTGTAGTTGGTGGTGATAGGCTCCAACATACTGAGCCACTGTACCCCAAGGATTATGTTTGTGTCCGGAAGGTCCATCACATAAACGTCTTGCACTAAGTCATGCCTGCCCAGTGTAAGCTTCATCCCCAGAATGTACCTATTACATGGCATGGTGCTTCCTCCTGCGACCTCCACCTTGAATCCTTCAAACTCAACTGTGGGTATATGCCTCCTCTGTAACAATGTTGAGTCAATGAAGTTGTGGGAGGCTCCCCCATAAATTAGCACTGACACCTTCTGTCCCTGCAAGACTCCTCTCATCCTGAAGGTGTCGTACTTGAGCACCCCACTGATGGATGCCAAGGTAGCTCTCTCCTTTACCATACTATCGTGACCTGTAGCCTCCTCCTCTGTAGTTTCAGTGGTGTCTGCCTCCATGTTCTGGATGTGGCCGAAATCCTCATCCTCTTCATTTTCTGAGGTCACCTCTATGTAATGAACTTGGCCACGACCCATGCACTTGTGGGATGGGTTCTAGGGATCTTTACATGTGTAGAATAGTTGTTTCCTTCCAGGTTCTCTTCTAGTATTCTCGTCCATCCTACCTCATCCCCTGTCTAACCCCCTTGGGTCCCTTCCTCCTGGGTTCAACGGAGGTCTCTGGTCTCTTCCTCCGATATTTAGAGGTGGTCTAGGCACAGATTTTGGTTTTGCAGCTGGACCTAGGTCTCTCGTCCTCCAAATAACATCCTCTAGGTTGGTAGGCTTAAAATCCTTTACCCAACCCGTCAAGGGTTCCATCAAACCCTCAGTGAAGAGCATCATGAGTCTAGACTATGACACATCCTACAACATGACTGCTAGCCTCTAGAATTCCTCAATATACACCTCTGGTGCTCCTGTTCATCTGAGCTATGTGAGCTCTCGTAAATGTATCTCAGGATCCCCTTGGGAAAACCTGTCAATGAGTCTCTGAGTAAACTCTGTGTATGCCACTATCTGATTGTGGCCAAGTGTGGTCAATCCATGATTCCACTAATCATGAGATTTTCCATCCAAGTACATGGTGGAAAACTTGATGGCCTCCATCTCCCTTATAGGGTTAAGCTATAGGTAAGTGTTTAGCTTCTGTACCCATTCCTGTGCAGTCATCTTGGCTGATCCATCAAAGTAGGAAATATCCATTTGCTACCTACGCTCAAACTCATAGTTTCTCCTGTAGTACAGCCTGGGTTTGTTTCTAAATTTGATTCTAGAGTATTGATCTAGGGTCATCTGCCTATGAACTGTCAAACTCAATGTGTTGTACTCTCTGGAATATTCCTCAAACAACTCATTAAAATCATCAATGTGGTCAGGTTGTGTGGGATCATCTGTGAATGTGGGTAATTACGGTCTAGGAGTGGTCCTGCTACCTGACGGTCCCTGTGGTGTTCCCCCTCCCTGGATTCCCTCAAAGTAATGATAGGGAATGTGTTTCTGATGATACTTGTTCCCTCCTTGAGATCTGCTAGTTTCTTTATTGGAATATGATTTTGGACCTTTCCCCTTGTGATTCATTGCGATCAAAATTTCTTCTATCCTTGTCTGGTTTTCATCTACCTTCCTTAAGGTCTCATTTATCTTAGCCCGGCCCCTACGGTTTGCCTCCTAGTTCTCCTATAATTGGGTGACCAATTTACTTTCTGTCTGGTTTATCGATTTACGAAACTCCCGTGCTAATATTTCCAAGCCTTGTGGCTCATTGTCATCACTTGAACCTTCCTTCTTGGCTTCTATCTCACTTTTCTATTTCTTCCTTCGGCCCATGTAAATGCTACTAAATTTTTGCATGCACTAATCCTCACAGGATGGGAGGATCAGAGCTCTGATACCACTGTAATGTTCCCAAGCCAATTTTTTCACTTGGAACTCTAACTGACCATTGATTTACTTGTTTGTTTGTGTTTGTGTGCAGGTTGGCCTCTCAAGTTTCGACCTTAGGGTTATGTTTAGTTATTAAGAACAGATCTGAAGATAAACTAAATGAAAACACAAGATCTAACCAGTACACAAGATATGGAACCCAAAAGCATAGATCTGACCTTTATTATTATGAAAAGCAAGAACCTGATGCAATATGGATGCATATTTGGAAGAACATCAGATGGATCCAAGATAGAGTATATGAGCTGCTACAAAATTCTCTCGACAATACAAAATAAGCCTCCAAAGGTTGAATATATAATGAAGACCAAATACAAAAATATCTATGGTTACATCCAACCCCCCTAGATGTTGGCACGTCCTGCTGAGTAGATGAAAAGGCCAAGGTTTCGACCCAACTGAAGGAGATCTCCAAATGATGCCAAAATTTACTGAAAGATAGATCAAGGTAAGAGAAACCCCTCCCTGAAGTATGAAGTCCAAATGCCAATTCTTACCCCTCCAAAGTTATGAAACCCTAATCAAAACAACACCCTCCTGAAACCCTTGTTAC
>JZKD02S0516979.1:0-16771 GCA_000966675.3 Picea glauca
TACCACCACGTGGAGGCACATGCGGCAATTGTGTTGGTGGAAGGAGGATGGGATAGTTGTTTGATGTTTCTCCTTTTTCATTACTTTACATGTCATTCTATAGATGATAGATGCAAAGCATTTAGCAACTAGACTATAGAGTCTAGCACAGTTTAAACTTTATTGTTTTGGACCTTTCGATCTTTATAATTCAATGCAGATGGCCTATTTTGTAATCATAACTATTTGGTCATGACTCATGTTATTGTTGATAGTTGCTAGATGATTGATTTCATTCCATAACTTAATGGTCTACTTTCTATTATATGGCTTAAAAATTTGTATGTTGGTTTGTAAGTTTGTAATTGCTAGATTCTAAATGGTTGATGCTTGAATGATTAATCATTGATGTACTACTACTTACTACTATGGATGCCATTTTAATGTGACAATGTACAAATATGCATGTTTTCATACATTTTGCAGCTAATTTGTCTTTCTGCATGTTTTTTTAATATAAACGCAATATATATAAAAAATTATATATATATAATAGACACTCCTAGGACGCTTTGCTCCCGAGGATTTTTTGAAAATGATGCTCCCGACGCTCCGCTCCCTAAAAACGCTCCTGCTCCGCTCCATACTCTGGCAACATTAGTGCAGATGACAGAAGAAGTGTTACTTGGATATGTTGAATTTGAGCTTTTCCACAATGTCATGGGCTAGCAGGAAACAGAGGTTTGTTGCAATCAGCACTACAGAAGCAAAGTATATTGCAGCTTGTGATGCTCGTACAGAAGCAATGTGGCTTCGTAAGTTGATTTCTGGACCATCTAATCAGGTGTTGAATTCGACCATGATATATTGTAATGATCAGAGCTATGTGAAGCTTTCAGAGAAACCGATGTTCCATGACAGGCCGAAGTACATTGAGATCAAGCATTGTATTTGTTGATATTATAGTAGCTACGGGAGGTATTTACCTCCACATGTAAACCTGACAAGGATAGAATACTCCGAGAAGCAAGAAGAAACCCTAATGAGTTGGCTAATAACCCTAGAAGACTTGTCGGCTCAAGAAGATAATTTATATTAGGTTATTAGCCTCCAAGAGAAGAAGTCAGCCAGAAATAATAATATGTACTGAACAGACAGATACCCAGAATGAGGAGTCGGCCCAGGCAGTTAGCCAGAATTAGTATAAATACAGGAGGCCAGTTCTCATTCTGGCAGGTAGTCTCATAATTATAGTGCCTAGTCTTGTGCGCACTGCAATTGCCCAGTTTCTGCGCAGGTTTGGAGGAGAGCTGCCGTTGCAGCTGCTGCAGCTAGCAATTACGCTTGGACTATCTCTTGGCTAGGGTTTGGACTATCTGATCAGCTCTTTATGATGTGCTATCCTTGGGGAAAGGTGTGCTACCCTTTGTTTGGCTATCTAGCCTAAGGTTTGCTTCCGGAGTGATTCTCTGTCAAGGTTAAGGTGCTCGGAGGGTGGCTTCGGCCTATGGTTGGGTGACAAGGGTATTGTCAATGGTAAAACGAGCACACATCGTTCATATTCTAACAATATTCTCTGTGATAAAGTCTAGAAGAGAGAAGTGGTTCTCCAGTATATCTCCACAGATGAGCAGATAGCAGATATTTTGGTAAAGCCTGTGTCCAAGATGAAAATTTTGTGTACTTAAGAGACAAGTTGGGGCTCCTGGAGACGACTTCCTTATTGAAAAAGGAAGTGATTACTCCCAGGTTAGGAGGGACCACTGATATGTTGTTGATTTATCGACAGTCATTTTCCAGTTCAGAAAATGGTCCATGATGGGCAGTTCCTTTCTAATTCGGAAAGTGGTTCGAGATTTCTGACAGACAGGCATTTTCCAGTTCGGAAAATGGTCCAGATCGAACAGTCATTTTCGTAATGAAAATGGTCCAGATCGGACAGTCATTTTCGTAATGAAAATGGTCCGATAGATTGTTGATGTAGCATAGACAGCGATTCCCCTTGTGGCCAGTGTGGGGGAATGGTTTAGGACAGTCATTCTTCTTGGTAGTCACTCTAAGTAGTGGTCAAGTAGAATGGCCCGCCTGGTCGAGCAGTCATTCTTTCGAAGTTCACAGTTGTGAGCAGTTTCAAAGAATGGTCTGTTTTGGAGGTTGGTACAGGACAGTCATTTCCATAGGAAATGGTCTGGATAGTCATTCCCTAGGGCAGACTCATTCTCTCCAGGTTGCACTGTGATTAGTGCCGGAGGAATGGCCCAGTTAGGCGAATGGTCCAGGTTCAACAATCAGGGACATGCATTCCCTAGGGCAGACTCATTCTCTCCGGGTTGCATTGTGATTAGTGTCGGAGGAATGGTCCACTAAGGTGAATGGTCCAGGTTCAGAAATCAGGGACAGTTATTCTTCTATGCTTGGGAAGAATAGTCCAGATAGCCCATGGCTGATGATTTACCTTCTGAGGGCAGATGCTCTTCCAGATCTCACAGATGTGAGTGGAAGAATAGCCCAGATGACTCAGTTTGTATCATGATATTGTTTTATGTAGGTTAATATCAGATGATATGATTGTTGTGGAGACCGTATTTCTCTGGACAGTAGTTGTATGCTATTGTGGTGGATCATGGATGTGATCCACTAGTAGTGATTGTGTGTCACTGGTTAGTAGTCGTGTGCTACTAGGAGTGGTTGTGTACCACTGCGTGGTAGTTGTGTACTACTATGGATAGACACAGTTGTGTTCTATTGGATGGAATTGTTCTGATTGCCATGGAGACTATCACTAGTGTTAGAGATGATTGCTAGCTAGATGGATAGTCAGTATGTTGATGGACAGACATTCTCCCTGTGGAAAATTGTCCAGGACAGTCATTCTTCTAGGACGTATGTCTAGATTAGAAGAATGATTCTTGTATCACTCTGTGGAGTGAGTGACTTATTCAGCATCAAGCCTAATTACTCAGATGGAGTATGGCTTCGAGAGATGATGCAGTTGATGTTATTTGATGATACTGATAGTGATGATGTTGCTCATGATGTGACCATGAGATAGCCTATGTGGCTATAATGATGCTACTTGTCGAATGGTTTGTTTGTGCTCAAGACCATTGCCTTTAATACATCCCTAGCTAGGAGGGAGTGTTGATACTATGGTAGTTGCGGGAGGTATTAACCTCTACATGTAACCCTGACGATACTAGAATATTTCGGGAAGCAAAAGAAACCCTAAAACATTGGATAATAATCCTAGGAGACAAGTCGGCTCAAGAGAATATTTATTATTGAGTTGTTATCCTCCAAAAGTAGAAGTTGGCCAAGTTATGTCACTTGGAGGACTATAAATAAGAGGGTGCTAGAGCTCATTTGTCACTCTCACCCTCACAATTGCATAAGGACAAGTGGTGCGCATCACTGGAGAAGGGTTGTAGCTGCAGCGATGATGACTTGGTCTTTGGTTATGGTTGGACTTTCTGCCTAGTTATGGTTTGGACTTTTTGCTTGATACGCTAGCTCTGGAGAGAGGTACGGTACCTTGGTTGGCTATTGGTTCTAGGGTTTTCTTCCAGAATTATTCTCTATGTCAAGGTTAAGGTGCTCAGGGGTGGCATTTGTGCCTATGGTTGGGTGACAATATTGAGATATTGTCTATGATGAAACGAGCAAACCTATTTTTCTGACAAAATCCAATCCAACTTCCATACCTAATGAAAACGACAAAAGTAAAGAAGTTGGAGAATCAATGAAACAGTATAAAGAGTATTGCAAAGTTGCAAGTAGGGTAGATAACCAATTACTAAGTTCAAATTTACCAAGATCCTTATTAGAAGTCCGGTAATGGAATAGATCATCCAAATTTGTACAATATGTATATAATTCAAGAGCTAGCCAAGATATAATTCCAACGTACAATAAAATTCTTTAAATTTTCGAATCACGTGTAGATCAATTTGAAAGAAACAAGAAATTATCTCTTCATTTTCAGAATGTTAAATTTCCCTCTGTTTCTCCTCGTTCAAAATTGAATGCGGAAATGGGGAGATGGAACTCGAATCCTTGTTCAACTAATTGGTTGAGAGAAATGGTTGGACCATCACACAAATCGATTACGTTGCAATTTGTGATGAATGGTTAACAAAGAACAAAATAATGCATAATTTGCTAACAACCAAATATTTAAACATGAAACCAATGAATAATGTGGAAGGTAAAATATCTTTGTTGCATGTAGAAGAGAATGTTATAACCATGCTCCTATTAAGCCATAACATCTCAATGAAATTGTAACCAATGGAAATAAACATAACAAATGCCTCCAATGCAATTTACAAATGGAGAGATGTAAAGAACCAATCTGGTTCATATAACACATATCCAATAATAGGATAGTACACAATAATCCATTAAGGATAGTAAATGTATTTGAATAAGTATAAATAATACATGAGATAGATGGATGATAGATAGTTGATGTACAATGATGAATGTGCCAAATATATAGAGAACCTAAAGGCACATATGGTGACCATCCATGAAAGGATGCATCCCTTGGATAATTAATAACTATTCATTATTATTATTATTATTATTATTATTATTATTACTTAATCTTGTATATATTTTGTATGTTACATTGTCTTCCCCTTAAGGATGCTTTGTCCTCAAAGCATGATTAGAGAAAGACATGTCTCTTGTTCTAGCTCGAAGTGTCTTCTCATGATCTTTTGTTTTTGTAGTTGCGACACTTTACGAAACAAAACGATATAATTTTCAAATTCCTAAAGTAATATGTTGCATCTTCTCGGGAGTGATCCATCCCAAATCTAATTTTATGGAAACTTATTTATATTTCACTTGATCCTATTGTTGGATGTATCGATTATTGTGATTTGGATGATGATAAGGCATCCTAATCTCTTTTGAATTTTGTTTGATAGAACTTTCTTCAACTTTTGATGCTTCTAGTGATTCAAGCAAATCGAGTTTTGTTCCTTTTTCTAAAGTTTGGATTTATTTAACTGAGAGCTTTTCTATTTCAAGAGGTTTGGTCATTGATTTTTTATCGGTCATTGCTTCCTTACTGGTAAGTTGTTCTAACTTCTCTTTATGTCATCTCTTCTCCTTCTTCAACTTCTTGATTTGCACAACCAAGCTTTGATTATGGTTATTTAAATGACAATTCTCTTCATCTTTCTCTGATAATTTCTTAATGTGATTTTGATTAACTTGTTCTAACTTCTAAGGTCGACGGAGGCGGCTGGATGGTAAAGTCGTTCTTACAATGAAGGTCAGGTCTTGTGCTCAAACCCGAGCAAGGATGTGGTCTAGTTGTGGAAAGCTTAACTGGGCCAAGCCCGCTTACCTTTTGTCCCCGAGGTGTAGGACAGTCGGTGATGGAGTGTGTTGTTAAGGCACTCTGTGATGTTAAAGTCACTGGTTCGAAACCTGCGGGGACAAAAAATCCAGCCATGTTAAGGGTTGGTGTGGCTCAAGCCGGGTGCGGTCCCCGGGTGATTTTGACAGCTTAGATGCCCCTGAGACGCGGTTTCTTAGCCACAGGCTAGTCCTGCAAGTCACGGACAAACTAGCAAACAAAAAAAAAAACTTGTTCTAACTTCTGATTTTGATATTTTAGGCGAGAGATATCTTGATTTCGTTCTAGTAAGGTCTTGTCATATCTTTGTCTCTTGTCTTTAATTTGTGCATGCAACTCCTCATTACATTCTGTTTGTAAAGAATATAATTTACTCTTAAGTTTCTCCAAGACTTCATTTTGTAAATTTCTATTGGTCTCTTTATAATATGCTAGTTCGTCTCCCACTTTCTTATAGTCATTTTGATCTTCTGTTAGAAAAAATGGTTTTCGACAATTTGTGCAATTAAAATTTTGATTTCTAAAGGATTCTTGACAATTAAACTCCAATGCACAAAATGAACATTTTGCCAAAAATGTAAGATTATTTGTAGTTGTCAAAGTTCACTTCGTACTTCTTCGAAAGTAAATAAATGTGTAAATGTACAGAATGCAAAAGATCCTCGAATAAAATTTAATAATAACTCTTTAAGCTTTATCACTTTCCTTTTCAATATTCTTAAAATTATTTTCTATATACTTCCTTCTTCCACTTATAAATACTTCACCAATTAAAAAATTTAAATGTCTTAGGAGCCTTTAAATACTCCTTTTTATACTCTTGACTATTTGTTAGCAGCTAGGGCTCAACAAACTCGACCCTATGTTTCCTTTTCACACATAGTTCTTTAGAGGTAAATATACATACATACATATATATGGTGTGGAATACCATGGGCCAATGGTTTTCCAAAATCATGGGCCGGTAAATCTCCGAAGGTAAAATCAAATATTCATTTTTCCTCTTCTTTGGAACTTTTTCTTTTAAATTAACTTTTCTTACCTTTTAAATGATAATTAACTTAACTAATGCCCAATGTGGAATCTTTCCTTCAAACTTCTTGGTGTGCACTTATACTTCTTCACACATTTTTTTTTCTTTTTTATATTCTTTTCTTTTCCTCCTCTTTTTTTCCCTAATTTCTTCTAAATTTTGCAGCCGGAATAATATTTCATAGCCTAGTAATTTTTTATTTTATTTTTTTATTTGCAGTGGCAGATTTTTATTTTATTGTTTTCATTCTTCCAATGTGCAACGGAATAATTCCTTCCTTCATGTAAACTTGTGTGATGAATGACCAAGGGCCACTTGTGGTCAATATGACCCTAAGATAAAAAAACTCTAAAGATTTTTCAGTGTGGCTAGAAGCATATATGACCAATGGCCAAGATCAACAACGAAGCTCTGATACCAATGTAAAGAACCAATCTAGTTCATATAACAAATATCCAATATAAATAGGATAGTACACAATATTCCATTAAGGATAGTAAATGTATTTGAATAAGTATGAATAATATATGAGATAGATAGATGATAGATAGTTGATGTACAATGATGAATGTGCCAAATATATAGAGAACCTAAAGGCACATATGATGACCATCCTTGAAAGGATGCGTCCCTTAGATAATTAATAACCATTCATTATTGTTGTTGTTGTTGTATATATTTTGTATGTTACAAGAGAATTCCAAATGCAAAAATCAGTTGCCTCATTTACCACTCATTGAGTATCGGAAGACCAAATGAGTCTTTAAATATTTTCATAAACATTCAATAAGGCATTTCAATTGTTCAAACAACTACTAATGACCACATTCACGAATTCAAGAATGAGTGCTAGAAGACAAAGGGGGAAGAACAAACTGTGAAGGGAAAAAACGTCAAGTATAGATGCGATAAGACCAAATCCTTTTAACATGAGAAGCCAAACCCCTAAATCGACAATGAAATTGAAGATAGGCTTCCTGTCAGGTCGTTTACACTAGTGCTAGATGATGAAACGGAAGGGTATACAGTTAATAAGTTATAGAGTTTCCGAAGGGTGAAACCGTGAAATGCAAGTGAAGCCTCCCTCAGAGTGATGCTTACTGGATGTATGCAGACAACAAATTTGAGGCTACGGGTCAAGCTTACAAAAAGCAGATCTGGGCCAACAATTGAGATTGGACAAAATATTAATGTGACCAATTTTGATGTCGTTATACTATTACCAGGTTCCATCTCTTCTAATCAATAATAGCATCCAGTGCCCATTCTGCATAATCATTATTGGTTGATGCACAATAGAAGACTTTGCCTCTTGCAACAGAAGTTCCTTTGTTAATCAATGCATAATTTTCAGCTTCGAACCTTTTCTGCAAGAACTTAGCACAATCTAACATACATTGTCAAAGAATGTTATGATGAAGAAGAGGGATTGCGCTCTTAGACTATTGGCCTAGATATAAGNATTACTAAGTTCAAATTTACCAAGATCCTTATTAGAAGTCCGGTAATGGAATAGATCATCCAAATTTGTACAATATGTATATAATTCAAGAGCTAGCCAAGATATAATTCCAACGTACAATAAAATTCTTTAAATTTTCGAATCACGTGTAGATCAATTTGAAAGAAACAAGAAATTATCTCTTCATTTTCAGAATGTTAAATTTCCCTCTGTTTCTCCTCGTTCAAAATTGAATGCGGAAATGGGGAGATGGAACTCGAATCCTTGTTCAACTAATTGGTTGAGAGAAATGGTTGGACCATCACACAAATCGATTACGTTGCAATTTGTGATGAATGGTTAACAAAGAACAAAATAATGCATAATTTGCTAACAACCAAATATTTAAACATGAAACCAATGAATAATGTGGAAGGTAAAATATCTTTGTTGCATGTAGAAGAGAATGTTATAACCATGCTCCTATTAAGCCATAACATCTCAATGAAATTGTAACCAATGGAAATAAACATAACAAATGCCTCCAATGCAATTTACAAATGGAGAGATGTAAAGAACCAATCTGGTTCATATAACACATATCCAATAATAGGATAGTACACAATAATCCATTAAGGATAGTAAATGTATTTGAATAAGTATAAATAATACATGAGATAGATGGATGATAGATAGTTGATGTACAATGATGAATGTGCCAAATATATAGAGAACCTAAAGGCACATATGGTGACCATCCATGAAAGGATGCATCCCTTGGATAATTAATAACTATTCATTATTATTATTATTAGTACTTAATCTTGTATATATTTTGTATGTTACATTGTCTTCCCCTTAAGGATGCTTTGTCCTCAAAGCATGATTAGAGAAAGACCTGTCTCTTGTTCTAGCTCGAAGTGTCTTCTCATGATCTTTTGTTTTTGTAGTTGCGACACTTGACGAAACAAAACGATATAATTTTCAAATTCCTAAAGTAATATGTTGCATCTTCTCAGGAGTGATCCGTCCCAAATCTAATTTTATGGAAACTTATTTATATTTCACTTGATCCTATTGTTGGATGTAACGATTATTGTGATTTGGATGAAGATAAGGCATCCTAATCTCTTTTGAATTTTGTTTGATAGAACTTTCTTCAACTTTTGATGCTTCTAGTGATTCAAGCAGATCGAGTTTTGTTCCTTTTTCTAAAGTTTGGATTTATTTAACTGAGAGCTTTTCTATTTCAAGAGGTTTGGTCATTGATTCTTTATTGGTCATTGCTTCCTTACTGGTAAGTTGTTCTCACTTTTCTTTATGTGATCTCTTCTCCTTCTTCAACTTCTTGATTTGTACAACCAAGCTTTGATTATGGTTATTTAAATGACAATTCTCTTCATCTTTCTCTGATAATTTCTTAATGAGATTTTGATTAACTTGTTCTAACTTCTAAGGTCGACGGAGGCGGCTGGATGGTAAAGTCGTTCTTACAACGAAGGTCAGGTCTTGTGCTCAAACCCGAGCAAGGATGTGGTCTAGTCGTGGAAAGCTTAATTGGGCCAAGCCCGCTTACCTTTTGTCCCCGAGGTGTAGGACAGTCGGTGATGGAGTGTGTTGCTAAGGCACTCCATGATGTTAAAGTCACTGGTTCGAAACCTGCGGGGACAAAAAATCCAGCCATGTTAAGGGTTGGTGTGGCTCAGGCCGGGTGCGGTCCCCGGGTGATTTTGACAGCTTAGATGCCCCTGAGACGCGGTTTCTTAGCCACAGGCTAGTCCCGCAAGTCACGAACAAACTAGCAAACAAAAAAAAAAAAAAAAAAAAACTTGTTCTAACTTCTGATTTTGATATTTTAGGCGAGAGATATCTTGATTTCGTTCTAGTAAGGTCTTGTCATATCTTTGTCTCTCGTCTTTAATTTGTGCATGAAACTCCTCATTACATTCTGTTTGTAAAGAATATAATTTACTCTTAAGTTTCTCCAAGACTTCATTTTGTAAATTTCTATTGGTCTCTTTATAATATGCTAGTTCGTCTCCCACTTTCTTATAGTCATTTTGATCTTCTGTTAGAAAAAATGGTTTTCGACAATTTGTGCAATTAAAATTTTGATTTCTAAAGGATTCTTGACAATTAAACTCCAATGCACAAAATGAACATTTTGCCAAAAATGTAAGATTATTTGTAGTTGTCAAAGTTCACTTCGTACTTCTTCGAAAGTAAATAAATGTGTAAATGTACAGAATGCAAAAGATCCTCGAATAAAATTTAATAATAACTCTTTAAGCTTTATCACTTTCCTTTTCAATATTCTTAAAATTATTTTCTATATACTTCCTTCTTCCACTTATAAATACTTCACCAATTAAAAAATTTAAATGTCTTAGGAGCCTTTAAATACTCCTTTTTATACTCTTGACTATTTGTTAGCAGCTAGGGCTCAACAAACTCGACCCTATGTTTCCTTTTCACACATAGTTCTTTAGAGGTAAATATACATACATACATATATATGGTGTGGAATACCATGGGCCAATGGTTTTCCAAAATCATGGGCCGGTAAATCTCCGAAGGTAAAATCAAATATTCATTTTTCCTCTTCTTTGGAACTTTTTCTTTTAAATTAACTTTTCTTACCTTTTAAATGATAATTAACTTAACTAATGCCCAATGTGGAATCTTTCCTTCAAACTTCTTGGTGTGCACTTATACTTCTTCACACATTTTTTTTTCTTTTTTATATTCTTTTCTTTTCCTCCTCTTTTTTTCCCTAATTTCTTCTAAATTTTGCAGCCGGAATAATATTTCATAGCCTAGTAATTTTTTATTTTATTTTTTTATTTGCAGTGGCAGATTTTTATTTTATTGTTTTCATTCTTCCAATGTGCAACGGAATAATTCCTTCCTTCATGTAAACTTGTGTGATGAATGACCAAGGGCCACTTGTGGTCAATATGACCCTAAGATAAAAAAACTCTAAAGATTTTTCAGTGTGGCTAGAAGCATATATGACCAATGGCCAAGATCAACAACGAAGCTCTGATACCAATGTAAAGAACCAATCTAGTTCATATAACAAATATCCAATATAAATAGGATAGTACACAATATTCCATTAAGGATAGTAAATGTATTTGAATAAGTATGAATAATATATGAGATAGATAGATGATAGATAGTTGATGTACAATGATGAATGTGCCAAATATATAGAGAACCTAAAGGCACATATGATGACCATCCTTGAAAGGATGCGTCCCTTAGATAATTAATAACCATTCATTATTGTTGTTGTTGTTGTATATATTTTGTATGTTACAAGAGAATTCCAAATGCAAAAATCAGTTGCCTCATTTACCACTCATTGAGTATCGGAAGACCAAATGAGTCTTTAAATATTTTCATAAACATTCAATAAGGCATTTCAATTGTTCAAACAACTACTAATGACCACATTCACGAATTCAAGAATGAGTGCTAGAAGACAAAGGGGGAAGAACAAACTGTGAAGGGAAAAAACGTCAAGTATAGATGCGATAAGACCAAATCCTTTTAACATGAGAAGCCAAACCCCTAAATCGACAATGAAATTGAAGATAGGCTTCCTGTCAGGTCGTTTACACTAGTGCTAGATGATGAAACGGAAGGGTATACAGTTAATAAGTTATAGAGTTTCCGAAGGGTGAAACCGTGAAATGCAAGTGAAGCCTCCCTCAGAGTGATGCTTACTGGATGTATGCAGACAACAAATTTGAGGCTACGGGTCAAGCTTACAAAAAGCAGATCTGGGCCAACAATTGAGATTGGACAAAATATTAATGTGACCAATTTTGATGTCGTTATACTATTACCAGGTTCCATCTCTTCTAATCAATAATAGCATCCAGTGCCCATTCTGCATAATCATTATTGGTTGATGCACAATAGAAGACTTTGCCTCTTGCAACAGAAGTTCCTTTGTTAATCAATGCATAATTTTCAGCTTCGAACCTTTTCTGCAAGAACTTAGCACAATCTAACATACATTGTCAAAGAATGTTATGATGAAGAAGAGGGATTGCGCTCTTAGACTATTGGCCTAGATATAAGGGTCTTAGGGATTGAACAGAAAACAATCTTAAGGCTGAGAGCACGATTGAGCTGGCTCTTAGATTAGGGATAATTTAAAGATAAAACAGATAAAATGTTGAAGACTGTGAGATGGTTTTTAAAGGAGGATTGTGGCTTTTGAATTAGGCATTATTATTCAAGAATATTTGGATGCTAGATTCAACCCTAAGGTAGCCCCGTCATCAACCCCAGTCTAGGTAAGGATTCCTTTCATTCCTCGGGAGATTCAAACTTTCATTGTAATTGAAAAAAAATTGGGTAAGACTATGAAAAGATTGGATATGATAATGAAAAATAAGTTTGCAACCTCTATATGGATTTGAATGAAATATATTTGGATAAACTAATATAGAATTTATTACCTAAAAACTATTAGTTAATAAATGGATCTAAGCAGTTGAGTATAAGAATATCCCTCTCAAGCTAGAACCTTCCATGATTATGGGCATTGTTATTGCACAGTTTGTAGTTAAGGTAAAAGACGGATGAAAGGAGGTCAAACTGGTGTAACTGAGACTATCCCACCACTGTCACCTCAATGGGATATCTCTTTCTGTTTAGGGAGGTAAGGCCCAGGGGAGACGTCCCTGGTGACCTGGGGTTTTGAGAAGGCAAAGGCTTATGGCTAAATAATATTGTAATATTATTCCCCTTCACAAGTCACCACCTGATCAGAAAGTCCGGCTTAATAGCCAAATAAAGATAAAAGATAACCAAAAATAGTAACCAAGAAGTGTACCTGCCCGCGACAAAGCAACAAAGAAACTATACATGTGCAAGCTCACTTGCTAGTTAGTACTTCATATAATCAATGACTTTCTGATAATAAGCAATTGAGCAATAATATTGATGAAGTAAATCAATGTTTATACAATAGCAATGATTGCAATATCACTTCTCAATAAATGCTAATGAAACTTTAATGATGAATGGCAATCAATGTAACAACACTTTAGAAACGGTGCCTTAACCAATCATTTAATTGCTTTAAAGGTAAAACGAATGTTGCATAGAGGTGTTTATAGCAATAAAAGGTGACGGCAACAATAGGGTTAGTAAGATTAGTTTAGGCTAGGGTTAGAAATAGTTAGAGGTTGTTCAAGAATGTTTTAGAAATAGTTTGTGATCAAGGTACTCAATACAAGAGGTCTTGGATCAGTGTGCTACTAGGGCATATGGAGTCAAAAGGGGCTACAAAGGTTGAAGGACTGAATGATAATGATAAGGCCAAAGACGAGAGGGTTAAATGTTGAGGTGTTGTTAAGGCAAGGCCTCAACAATGAAACCCTAGGGGAGAAAGGCTCACTAAGGTGTAGAAACCCTAGGNAACTCCTCATTACATTCTGTTTGTAAAGAATATAATTTACTCTTAAGTTTCTCCAAGACTTCATTTTGTAAATTTCTATTGGTCTCTTTATAATATGCTAGTTCGTCTCCCACTTTCTTATAGTCATTTTGATCTTCTGTTAGAAAAAATGGTTTTCGACAATTTGTGCAATTAAAATTTTGATTTCTAAAGGATTCTTGACAATTAAACTCCAATGCACAAAATGAACATTTTGCCAAAAATGTAAGATTATTTGTAGTTGTCAAAGTTCACTTCGTACTTCTTCGAAAGTAAATAAATGTGTAAATGTACAGAATGCAAAAGATCCTCGAATAAAATTTAATAATAACTCTTTAAGCTTTATCACTTTCCTTTTCAATATTCTTAAAATTATTTTCTATATACTTCCTTCTTCCACTTATAAATACTTCACCAATTAAAAAATTTAAATGTCTTAGGAGCCTTTAAATACTCCTTTTTATACTCTTGACTATTTGTTAGCAGCTAGGGCTCAACAAACTCGACCCTATGTTTCCTTTTCACACATAGTTCTTTAGAGGTAAATATACATACATACATATATATGGTGTGGAATACCATGGGCCAATGGTTTTCCAAAATCATGGGCCGGTAAATCTCCGAAGGTAAAATCAAATATTCATTTTTCCTCTTCTTTGGAACTTTTTCTTTTAAATTAACTTTTCTTACCTTTTAAATGATAATTAACTTAACTAATGCCCAATGTGGAATCTTTCCTTCAAACTTCTTGGTGTGCACTTATACTTCTTCACACATTTTTTTTTCTTTTTTATATTCTTTTCTTTTCCTCCTCTTTTTTTCCCTAATTTCTTCTAAATTTTGCAGCCGGAATAATATTTCATAGCCTAGTAATTTTTTATTTTATTTTTTTATTTGCAGTGGCAGATTTTTATTTTATTGTTTTCATTCTTCCAATGTGCAACGGAATAATTCCTTCCTTCATGTAAACTTGTGTGATGAATGACCAAGGGCCACTTGTGGTCAATATGACCCTAAGATAAAAAAACTCTAAAGATTTTTCAGTGTGGCTAGAAGCATATATGACCAATGGCCAAGATCAACAACGAAGCTCTGATACCAATGTAAAGAACCAATCTAGTTCATATAACAAATATCCAATATAAATAGGATAGTACACAATATTCCATTAAGGATAGTAAATGTATTTGAATAAGTATGAATAATATATGAGATAGATAGATGATAGATAGTTGATGTACAATGATGAATGTGCCAAATATATAGAGAACCTAAAGGCACATATGATGACCATCCTTGAAAGGATGCGTCCCTTAGATAATTAATAACCATTCATTATTGTTGTTGTTGTTGTATATATTTTGTATGTTACAAGAGAATTCCAAATGCAAAAATCAGTTGCCTCATTTACCACTCATTGAGTATCGGAAGACCAAATGAGTCTTTAAATATTTTCATAAACATTCAATAAGGCATTTCAATTGTTCAAACAACTACTAATGACCACATTCACGAATTCAAGAATGAGTGCTAGAAGACAAAGGGGGAAGAACAAACTGTGAAGGGAAAAAACGTCAAGTATAGATGCGATAAGACCAAATCCTTTTAACATGAGAAGCCAAACCCCTAAATCGACAATGAAATTGAAGATAGGCTTCCTGTCAGGTCGTTTACACTAGTGCTAGATGATGAAACGGAAGGGTATACAGTTAATAAGTTATAGAGTTTCCGAAGGGTGAAACCGTGAAATGCAAGTGAAGCCTCCCTCAGAGTGATGCTTACTGGATGTATGCAGACAACAAATTTGAGGCTACGGGTCAAGCTTACAAAAAGCAGATCTGGGCCAACAATTGAGATTGGACAAAATATTAATGTGACCAATTTTGATGTCGTTATACTATTACCAGGTTCCATCTCTTCTAATCAATAATAGCATCCAGTGCCCATTCTGCATAATCATTATTGGTTGATGCACAATAGAAGACTTTGCCTCTTGCAACAGAAGTTCCTTTGTTAATCAATGCATAATTTTCAGCTTCGAACCTTTTCTGCAAGAACTTAGCACAATCTAACATACATTGTCAAAGAATGTTATGATGAAGAAGAGGGATTGCGCTCTTAGACTATTGGCCTAGATATAAGAGTCTTAGGGATTGAACAGAAAACAATCTGAAGGCTAAGAGCACGATTGAGTTGGCTCTTAGATTAGGGATAATTTAAAGATAAAACAGATAAAATGTTGAAGACTGTGAGATGGTTTTTAGAGGAGGATTGTGGCTTTTGAATTAGGCATTGTTATTCAAGAATATTTGGATGCTAGATTCAACCCTAAGGTAGCCCCGTCATCAACCCCAGTCTAGGTAAGGATTCCTTTCATTCCTTGGGAGATTCAAACTTTCATTGTAATTGAAAAAAAATTGGGTAAGACTATGAAAAGATTGGATATGGTAATGAAAAATAAGTCTGCAACCTCTATATGGATTTGAATGAAATATATTTGGATAAACTAATATAGAATTTATTACCTAAAGACTATTAGTTAATAAATGGATCTAAGCAGTTGAGTATAAGAATATCCCTCTCAAGCTAGAACCTTCCATGATTATGGGCATTGTTATTGCACAATTTGTAGTTAAGGTAAAAGACGGATGAAAGGAGGTCAAACTGGTGTAACTGAGACTATCCCACCACTGTCACCTCAATGGGATATCTCTTTCTGTTTAGGGAGGTAAGGCCCAGGGGAGACGTCCCTGGTGACCTGGGGTTTTGAGAAGGCAAAGGCTTATGGCTAAATAATATTGTAATATTATTCCCCTTCACAAGTCACCACCTGATCAGAAAGTCCGGCTTAATAGCCAAATAAAGATAAAAGATAACCAAAAATAGTAACCAAGAAGTGTACCTGCCCGCGACAAAGCAACAAAGAAACTATACATGTGCAAGCTCACTTGCTAGTTAGTACTTCATATAATCAATGACTTTCTGATAATAAGCAATTGAGCAATAATATTGATGAAGTAAATCAATGTTTATACAATAGCAATGATTGCAATATCACTTCTCAATAAATGCTAATGAAACTTTAATGATGAATGGCAATCAATGTAACAACACTTTAGAAACGGTGCCTTAACCAATCATTTAATTGCTTTAAAGGTAAAACGAATGTTGCATAGAGGTGTTTATAGCAATAAAAGGTGACGGCAACAATAGGGTTAGTAAGATTAGTTTAGGCTAGGGTTAGAAATAGTTAGAGGTTGTTCAAGAATGTTTTAGAAATAGTTTGTGATCAAGGTACTCAATACAAGAGGTCTTGGATCAGTGTGCTACTAGGGCATATGGAGTCAAAAGGGGCTACAAAGGTTGAAGGACTGAATGATAATGATAAGGCCAAAGACGAGAGGGTTAAATGTTGAGGTGTTGTTAAGGCAAGGCCTCAACAATGAAACCCTAGGGGAGAAAGGCTCACTAAGGTGTAGAAACCCTAGG